>JAGFNQ010004176.1:0-44765 GCA_024364735.1 Boesenbergia rotunda | reverse complement strand
TTTGCTTCATCAATGGTTGGAACCACACCATGTTCTGAGACAAACTTCTTGATCCAGACTGCTTCCTTTGCTGCTTCCGAAGCTGCAATATATTCCGCTTCCGTGGTAGAATCCGCTACGGTGTCTTGCTTGGAACTCTTCCAACTTATTGCGTATCCATTCAAAATAAGTACGTATCCGGACTGAGATTTGGAGTCATCCTTATCTGTCTGGAAACTGATGTCTGTATACCCACGTATTACCATATCACCTTCTCCATATATTAGGAACACATCCTTAGTGTTTCTTAAGTACTTGAGGATTGTCTTGACAGCCACCCAATGATCCATTCCTGGATCAGACTGGTATCTGCATGTGACGCTCAGAGCATACGATACATCAGGCCTAGTACATAACATAGCATACATGATAGATCCTATCGCGGATGCATAAGGAATCTTATTCATGCAAATCCTCTCATCTTCTGTGCACGGACACATAGACTTCGAAAGGTTGATCCCATGCCTGATGGGAAGGTAACCTTTCTTGGATTCTGACATGCTAAATCTTTCTAGCACTCGGTCTATATATGTAGACAGTGAAAGACCAAGCAACCATTTTGATCTATCTCTATAGATTCTAATCCCAAGGATATAGGTTGCTTCTCCCAGGTCTTTCAAAGAGAAAGTTTTGGACAACCAAATTTTAACTGACTGTAAGACTGATATATCATTTTCTATAAATAATATGTCATCGACATATAACACTAGGAATACGACTATACTCCCACTAACCTTCTTGTACACACAAGGTTCGTCAGGATTTTGTGAGAAATCAAACTCTTTGATTGTCTCATCAAAACGGATGTTCTAGCTCCTGGATGCTTGCTTTAGTCCATATATGGATCGTCGAAGCTTGCATACTTTGGTTTTATTAACCGATGTGAAACCTTCAGGTTGTATCATGTATACATCCTCAAGCAGGTTTCCATTAAGGAAAGCTATTTTCACATCCATTTGCCATATCTTATAATCATAATGAGCTGCTATGACCAGGAGCATCCGAATGGATTTAAGCATAGCTACTGGCGAATAGGTTTCGTCATAATCAATTCCTTGTTTCTGACGATATCCTTTTGCCACTAATCTAGCCTTAGTAACAACATTACCTTCCATGTCGATTTTCTTCTTGAAACCCCACTTGCACCATATGGGCTTAATCCCATCAGGTGGGTTAACCAAGTCCCATACTTGATTTTTGTACATGGAATCCATTTCCGACTTCATGGCTTCAAGCCATTTATCCCTTTCTGAATTTTCCAGAACATCTTCCTAACTGATAGGTTCGTCATCGTTAATGAGTAACACATCATTCGATTCACTTATGAGAAATCCATATCTCTCTGGAATATTGCGTGTCCTATCAGACCTACGATGAATCGGTGTTGTTTTAGTTTCAACTGATAGCTCATCATTATGAGTTATTGGTTGTGGGTCTAGACTAGGTGTCTCTGTAATGTCTATTAGAGTTTCTTGAACTTCTTCAAGTTCAATGCTACTCCCACTGTTTTCTTGTACAAGAAATTCTTTTTCTAGAAATACAGCATGCCTTGAAACAAACACCTTTTGTTCCAAGGGATGATAGAATTGGTAACCCTTCGTTTCCTTAGGGTATCCAATAAATAGACATTTATCAGACTTAGCATCCAATTTGTCTGATATAGTCCGCTTTACATAAGCAGGACAACCCCATATCTTTAGGTGAGATAAATGAGATTTCTTACTATTCCACGTCTCATATGGAGTAGTAGAGACTACCTTGGTCGGGACTCTGTTTAGTAAGTAAATAGCTGTCTTAAGCGCATAGCCCCAAAAGGATTTTGGAAGAGTTGCATGATTCATCATAGATCTAACCATGTCCATCAAGGTTCGGTTACGCCTCTCAGAAACACCATTATGCTGTGGTGTATATGGCAGAGTCCATTGAGATAATATCCCATTGTCCCTAAGATAATCTTGAAACTCTTGACTTAAGTATTCACCACCCCGATCGGATCGAAGTATCTTAATACTTTTGCCAAGCTGTTTCTCTACTTCACTTCTAAACTCTTTGAATTTCTCAAAAGCTTCAGATTTGTGTTTCATTAAGAACACATACCCGAATCGTGAGTGATCATCGATAAAGGTAATGAAGTAGCTATAGCCTCCTTGTGCAAGAGTTGACATTGGTCCACATACATCAGTATGTATTAGACCAAGCAATTCTTCCACTGGTTTACCTTTTTCGAAAAAGGGTAATTTGGTCATCTTGCCTTTTAAGCATGATTCACATGTATCAAATGAACCGGGTTCAAATGATTCCAGAATTGCACATCGGTGTAATTTGGTCATGTGTTTCTTACATGGCCAAGACGACAATGCCACATATAGGAGTCTATTTGATTATCTATTCGAGCACGTTTGTTGCTAACTTCAATATTGAAAATGTCACCGGATAAATCTAACGTGTAGATACCATTGCATAAAGTTCCGGTCCCATAAAGAACACCATTTAAAGTTATGTAACAGCAATTGTTACTAAAAGTTAAATGATAACCCTTTTCATTCAAGCATGAAATAGATACAATGTTCTTTATTAACGAAGGAACAAAATAACAATTATTCAATTCTAAGACAAGTCTGGTAGGGAGCTTTAGCAAATATGTTCCGATGGCAATAGCAGCAATCTTTGCTCCATTTCCAACTCACAAATTCGCTTCTCCCTTTACGAGTCTTCTTCTATTCCTTAGCCCCTCTATGTCATTACATATATGTGAGCTACACCCAGTATCAAGTACCCAGGTGTCCGAGGAAATAGAGTGACATTCAATAACGAAGATACTTGAAGAGGATGGGGCATCGGATGCCTTCTTCTTCAAGAACTCAAGATAAACCTTGCAGTTTCTTCGCCAGTGGCCCTCCTTGCTGTAGTGACGGCAATTGCCTTTTGGTGCCTTTTCAATCATTTTGGCCTTTTCTTCCTTCCCTTATTTTGTTCTTTGGGCTTCCTCTTAGAGCCTTTCTTTGAGGAACCAACTAACAGTACCATCTTCTGATCCTACTTTACAGAAGGGTCTACGGTCTTCAGCAGGTTAAGCAACTCAGGAATGGTAGTCTCCAGTTTGTTCATCCGATAGTTCATCACAAACTGTAAGTAACTCTTGGGCAAATAATGCAGAATTAAGTCAATACTTAGTTCGTGATCCATTACAAATCCGAGTGTGCCTAGTCGCTCAATGTACCCCAAAATCTTCAACACAAAATGTGAGACAGAAGTGTCTTCCTACATCTTAAAGGTGAAGAGGAGTTTGGAGACCTCAAACCTTTCGGATCTCGCCTGCTCGTCAAATAGCTCATGAAGATGGAAGACGATGGTATGAGCTTCCATATGCTCATGCTGCTTTTGTAGCTCAGGTACCATAGCGGCCAGCATGATGCAACTCGCAAGTTCAGAATCGGCCACATGTTTCTGATAGGCCACTAACTGGTCTGGAGTTGCATCTTCAGGAGGATGGTTGGGAAGTTATTCTTCAAGGACATAAGCAAGCTTTTCTGCCTTGAGGACTATCCTCAGGTTTCGAAGCCAGTCCATGAAGTTTGGCCCAGTCAGCTTATTGGTGTCCAAAATGGAACGCAAATTCAGAGAAGAGATGATCAGGTGATTATCCTAGAAATACAAATTGAGGTTATGTGATGAGAATGGTAAAGAATGCATCAATATTCATTAATTAAATCCTATTTATTTTTCGAATTGAAAAACCCTTTTTAACAATTCAGGAGATCGTAAGAACATCTCCAAATAGGTTGATATCCAACCATAGATAAGAACAACCATGGCTAGAGTCCATCAAGTTATTCTTAGCTATGAAGGTAGGTAATTATACCGATTACATATTATACATATGTAACTATCACATTATGCTATCAACTAATTGAATGTTTGCATAAATCATTGGGTTGTTAACTCATTAACAAGTATGCAACAATATACATAGCACCCAACTGCACCTCTCTTTACATCGACCTTGGCTGTGGCACAACAAATCGATGCTCCAAGCTTAAGGCTGACCCATTAATCAAGAAATAGTTTTAATATGGTTGAAGCTCATTCAACCATTTAGTCAAGCTTGGATGTGTCCAACAACCAAAACTAAGGATTGATCTCTGACTCCAACAATATTAATCATAAACTAATTCCATGGTTTGAACATGTTGAGGTTTAAGCCGGGCATGGATATGTCCATCAACCCAAACGAGAAACAAAACTCTGGTTCTAACCATATTAATGGAAGGTGTTGGCCTTAATATTTTGTAAGGGGTTTTGGGTCTCATCTTTTTCTTTTATGCACATTCATGACATATAATTATGTCATGTTCTAATGATTTCCTTAATAAAGTATGTATGTGACTTAATTTATCAAGTCTCATTAATTGAATTGGGAACCGGATTTCCTAATTCTAATTTTATACTTTATTCAAGGAATTGTTTTGGGAAACAATTTCCTGAATTATCATAATCAATTTCGGATATTAATTTAAGACTTTGATTTCTCTAAATCAAATCTTATTAAATTAAGAGACAGATTCCCTTAATTCAACCACATATTATTTTCATGAAAATCTTATTTAAGGAAATATACTCTATAGGAAACAATTTTCCTAATTAATTTTGGAGACAATAATATGTAAGCGCATCACCTCATAAATCAAATAAGGAAATTATCGTTTGAAAATCACCTCAAAAAAATTTTCTAAGATTTGATCACATATTTTATTTATGGAAAATTAATATCAATAAGTTAATTTGGACGGCTCCCCAAGGCTCAATCCAAAATAAGCATTTGACAGTTTAAATTCAATTTAGGAAATTTAATTATAACAACTAACTTTAAATTGGACGGCTCCCCGAGGCTCAATCCAAAATAAAGAATTTTGTAAATAATTTAATTTCCAATTATTAATTCAAATGCCAATTAATATTCCCATAATTTGTCTAGACTTTCTTGAAAGGAAGTGCCCAAAATTACGAGCTTTCCATAAATGGAAAGTTTCAAAAAACAAAAGGTTTTCAGATAATTGTAAGTTTCTTGTACAAAGAAAACTTACGTTTTTCCAAAATTGGAAAATTTCCAAAATAGGAAATTTCCAAAATTGGAAAGTTTCCAAAAATGGAAAGTTTTCACAATTATCATAAAATTTCAGAAACAGAGATATTTCAAAAGTTTGCGAAATTTCATGAGGATTTCCAAACTTTGAAATTCCTAAATCGAAAATTTACCATAATTGGAAAGTTTCCATAATTGGAAAATTTTCCAAAATTGAGATCATGACAAAGCTTTCCGCAAAATAATTATATGATTATGTCGAACACAAACCTCGGCTCTGATACCACTGTTGGGATCGGGTGCATGTTGACATGGATGCAGGTTCGTAATTTCAAAATTAATTACGTGCAGCGGAAGGTTTAGCATAAATAATTTCTCTAAATCATTTAACCACACATCTAAGAATGCAATTTTATCTTGTGTAGACATGATCATATATTTGAAATTTTGCATAAACGTAAACTAATTTACATATTATCTCGCGTAACTCGAAGGAAGGGAAGAGATCCAACCGTAAGCATCCCTTGGAAGCTCCGCATCTATTCGCGTCCACGCCGAGTATCTTCGGGATGACTTCGCAAAGCCACGAGTTTCGTGTTCTCGAGAACTACTAGATTCTCCGAGAAGGCGACGAGAAAACCAAGTAAGAAGTCGGAAGACTAACCACAAAAGGATGGTTGGCTGGTGCTCCTTCATGGGGCTGGTTGGCGCACGACAAGAAGGGGAGAAGAGAAGAAGAGAAAGAGAGGGAGAGAGCCTATGCCTTTATCTCTATGATTATCACCCAAGTCTTGCCTTGGGTCCTTTATATAAAGGCCTCTCAACCATCAAGCCTCTCAAATATGGAATAACTTATTCCATCATGCCAAATTTGATTTTATATCATGGTTAAAATCATATTTTAATTCATGATAAAAATCAATCAAGTCTCTTCTCTCTTATGTAATAAATTTCCTTATCATTGTAAATCAATCCATGATTGATTTTATAAAATAAACCAATCCATGCTTCATTTTAATTTCCATGAAAAACAAACCAAACCTTGGTTTATTTTATAAATTGAACCAAAAACTTGGTTCTCTCCCTTTGTTGTGGCTGGCCAAGCAAAGAGGATGGAGGCCCTCTTTGGCCAACTCGTTTTAAATCCCTCGGATTACTCGTAGTGCGTGTGACTAAATAGGCTATCTATTTATGTTGGTCGTCTATAATTAATCAATTAATTATTGAACGATCATGAGTGGCACCTAGTAGTACATCATAATCCCCAATTAATCGAAAGATCAACGGTTGACCTCAGAAACAATTCTGAAATCCTTTAGCAGCTATAATGAATCGTGCCCCATTCCCTTCACCATCTTATACCCACTTGGTTCAGGACATGGTCTATGTGTGTCAGTCCCCACTAGGCTGACTACGTCACACCTAGCCCAAGTAACGTTTTATCATCCTACGGATTCTAATTACTCTCATGTATTTAAGAGATTCATACTCTAAACATGTCATGCTCTAGCCAGGGGCTTTGAGTAACAATCCGACGATAGGCCTCGGGTATACATCTCCTCGCAAGGAGTGGTGAATCCTTTATAGGTTGTTCAAACATCTTCGGGCACTTCGGCTTATACCCAATCATCCTGGGTCCACACCTCCTTGGAGATGCTTGCTTAAGATGTCAAAGTATAAGTCTCCATGACCAAGATGACTTGAACACCGCAAGTCAAAGGAACATCGTACTTAAGCTACAGAAAGAACTTCACTGACATATCTATATGTAGACTACCATATGAAGTTTTATAGCCAGTCACTCCAATGAACTAGTTCCCTTAACTAGCATTCATGTTTATCTCCGGACATCTCAATGTCACCAGCCAGTGAGGATCAGCTGATTAGAGAATAACCCATGCTAGTCTCAACAGAATTGATAGTGTCCGTATTTATCAATTCATCGACTAGGGACAATTTCAATACTTCACAATTGCACATGTAGAGATAATCACTAGTTGTGAATTCATCACAAATTCTCTCATGCTATGAATTGTATTGCGGACATTCAGTAAATGAGTTTAAGATCTCAATCAAATACACAAACATGTATACTCAAATAGTGAATATTCATTTATTAGAATAAATGATTACAATCATAAGGCGATTTCCTTAGGACACTTCTCTCATATCACTAACAGGGATATCATTCCCAATGAGGAGTATGTCATCTACATACAAGATCAGGAAGATAACTGTGCTCCCACTAACTCTCTTGTAGACACAGGGTCCATCTTCATTCTTGATGAAACCAAACGCTTTGATTGCATATCGAATCGAAGATTCCATCTTCGAGATGCTTGCTTTAGCCCATAAATGGACCTTTGCAACTTACATACCTTTCCAACATGCTCTGGATCTACAATACCCTCAGGTTGTGTCATGTATACATCCTCGAGTAGATTCCCATTTAGGAATGCGATTTTGACATCCATCTGCCAGATCTCGTAATCATGGTAAGCTGCTATAGCAAGCATGATCCGAATAGACTTAAGCATCGCAACTGGTGAAAAAGTTTCATCATAGTCGATAGCATGAATCTGCTTGAAACCTTTAGCTACCAATCGCCCTTTATAGGTATGCATGAGTCCATCCATGTCAGTCTTTCTTCTAAAGACCTACATACACCCAATGGGTTTAATACCCTCAGGTGGATCAACCAAAGTCCATACTTGGTTAGTGTACATGGATTCCATTTCGGACCTCATGGCTTCTAGCCATTTCTCAGAATCTGAGCTCATCACAGCTTCTTGATAGGATGTAGGCTCATTCAACTCAATGAGTGTTACGTCATCATGGTCAGATAAGAGTATCTCTCAGGCTGACGACGTATCCTATCAGATCTGCGAGGAGGTCGGTCTACTTGAACAGCTTGTTGTTCCACAACTTCTTGTGCAACAACCTCATGATCCACAACATCTTGTGGTGTCTGTTCAGTGTCCATTAAGGCCTCAGTGTTATCTGTATCTTGAACTTCTTCAAGATGGACTTTACTCCCACTAACTCTTCTAGAAATAAACTCCTTTTCTAGAAAGACGTCATTTCTGGCGACAAACACTTTGCCTAGTGTGGGATTGTAAAAGTAATATCCCTTTGTTTCCTTGAGATATCATACAAAATAACACTTATCAGATTTGGGTCCCAGTTTATCCGAGACTTGACGTCGAACGTAAGTCTCACAACCCCAAATTCTTATAAAAGACATTGTGGGACTCTTCCTAGTCCATATCGTATATGGTGTCTTTATGACAGCCTTTGATGGAGCTCGGTTAAGTGTGAAAAAAGCTATCTCTAGAGCGAATCCTCAGAAGGAAGTAGGAAGATCTGTCTGACTCATCATCGATCACACCATATCTAATAGAGTACGATTTCTCCGCTCGGACACACCATTCCACTGTGGTGTTCCAGGTGGAGTGAGTTGGGATATGATCCCACACTCTGCTAGATGGTCACGAAACTCTTGGCTATGGTATTCACCGCCTCAATCTGATCGAAACATCTTAATACTCTTGCCATGTTGATTTTGTACTTCACTCTTGAATTCTTTGAACTTTTCAAAGGATTCTGACTTGTGTCTCATAAGATACACATAGCCATACCTACTGATATCATCAGTGAAAGTGATGAAGTACTGATAGCCTCCTCTAGCTGCGACATTGAAAGGGCCACATACATCAGTATGTATGAGTCATAACAACTCTGTCGCTCTTTCGTCGTGACCACTAAATGGAGTCTTGGTCATCTTGCCTAGAAGACAAGAGTCACATGTCTCATATGATTCAAAATCAAAGGAGTCCAGTAATCCATCCTTATGGAGCTGGGATAGGCGACTCTCATTTATATGTCCTAAGCGACAATGCCAGAGATATGTTTGGTTCAAGTCATTTGGTTTGAACCGTTTGGTATTTATGTTATAGATTGGGTTCTCTAGATCTAGAACATAGAGTCCATTCATCAAAGGTGCATTACAATAGAACATATCATTCAGCATGATAGAACAACATTTGTCCTTTATGGTAAATGAAAACCCTTTCTTGTCCAAACAAGATACTGAAATAATGTTCTTAGTTAACGCGGGTACATAAAAGCACTCTTCTAGTTCTAGGAAAAGCCTAGTGGGTAAGGACAAGGAATATGTTCCTACAGCAATAGCAGCAACTCTTGCTCCGTTGCCTACTCGTAGGTCCACCTCACCCTTGGTCAATGATCTAGCTCTTTGAAGGTCCTGCACATTAGTACAAATGTGAGAAACACATTCGGTATCTAATACCCAAGAAGAAGAGATAGATAGATTGACTTCTATAACAAAAATACCTGAGGCAGAAGTCTCACTTCTTTTCTTCTTTGCTTCCTCTAGGTAGATTTTGCAATTCCTCTTCCAATGTCCGGTCTCACCACAATGGAAGCAGGTCCCTTCCTTAGGCACTTTGCCTTTGTCCTTGGATGAAGTAGAATTGGCCTTGCCTTTGGCTTGGGTCTTACCTTTGCCTTTAGGCTTCCATTTACCTTTGCCTTTGTTAACCATCAGTACATTACTGGTCTTGGCTTTCTTGAGATTGGGCTCAGCAGTTCTCAACATACTGAGCATCTCAGGCAAAGGTTTATCAATTTCATTCATGTTGTAGTTGATGACAAATTGATTATAACCCTCCGGCAATGATTGCAGGATAAGGTCTGTTGCCAATTCTTGGCCCAGTGGGAATCCTAGTCATTCAAGGTTCTCCACATACCCAATCATCTTGAGTACGTGAGTTCCTACAGGCGTTCTCTCTTGCATCTTGCATGCAAATAGGGCTTTGGACACCTCAAACCGCTCGTGCCTAGCTTGCCCTTGATATAGTTGCTTCAGATGCTCAACCATATCATGTGCATTCATAATCTCATGTTGCTTCTGAAGCTCAGAGTTCATGGTGGCAAGCATAAGGCATGATACATCCAATGCATCATCCTGATGCTTCTTGTAAGCATCCTTTTCAGCACGGGTGTCGGGAGCGATGGGTGTTCTGGAAGGGGTTGCTCTAGGATGTACAGTTTTCTTTCTTGTTTGAGCACTATCCTTAAGTTTCTGTACCAGTCCAGGAAATTTGCTCCGTTGAGCTTGTCCTTCTCAAGGACAGATCGCAAAGAGAGAGAGTATTCGACGTATTAAACGACATGGTGATCTACAACAATGCAACATGCAGAGATAAGTATCATATCTAGATCATTTAATTAGGCCTGTAATTAAATAATGCTCCCACTAAATCGTAGAGCTTTTGTAGGAGCTAGTATTGGATGTAGGCAAACTCAATTTGCCCACACTACTAGCTCCAAACCAAATAGCGACTACATTTATGTGAGACAAGATCCAAATGATACTTCATCTTGAGTTAGCTTTGGCTAATCGCCCAAGACTAGGTACAATTTGGTAGGTAACATTTTACTAATTACATCATATGCAACTCGTGAAAAGGGTCAAGATCCACGCCATTACACATCATCTTGAGTTAGCTTTGGCTAATCGCCCAAGACTTAGTATAATTTGTTCTCTTACCCAATTTTCCCAACTTTTGGGATATCCCTCTAAGTTTCTCAATCCAATTGAGGTGACTTAGTTAAGTCTCACCCAAAGTTCGATAGCGGGACATCACAATTGTCCTCTCGCACTCTACCAAGATAAAATGCGTTGCTTCGCTTTGGCAAAACCCAACAACAAATGATCAAGGTAGTTTATGAGTACCAAACTTTGGTAGCCATATGGAGTTGACTTAATTAAGATAAACATTTTATCTAATCATGCATCACATACACACATAGCATATATCAACATATAAGCAAGAAAAACGTGACATGGTTATGGCCCGTATACTATGACCTTCTCAAGCCAATGAGAAGATCGATGGTCAACCTAGGGATAACTTCTTCTCCAAGAGCATCCTCCGGTCATCATGTGTGGTTGGCATCCTCCTTGTAACTTCATTCTTCAATGGACACTCCATTACTCTTTTGTACATTACAATATAGGAGAACTCGAGTTACATTCGAGTCTAAATCTAATTTTACAATTAGGAAGAATAGATACAAGGCACGACACGCAGGCCGTATTATGAATTACAACATGCACACCACACATATATCCAATCACATTGGGGTTAAGGCTATAAGCATTCACCATGTCATCATACACAATAGATTTAGGACATTTATTTTATTACGAGTGCAAAAAACAAAATCTGCCGCTTGAGCAGAATCTCACGGCGGTCCCGAGTGAGCCGCTGCCCCAGATTCATCAACATGAATCCGAGATCCTCTTAGCTACGGTATGATCACTCGGACTCCCCTTTCTCGAGACATTCTCGGGGCTTTGACACGCGGGACAACCCGAGTGTCTGTCTTCCCGAGTGGCCTCGAGAAGCTGTCTGCTCGGTATGACCTCAGAGGTCATCTTCCCGAGTGGGAGGTCGGGAGCCCGACTACTATATCATACAGTATATGCAACTCATAAAAAAAAACTTGTCCTACTTCTATATCACATATAAAAGCATAAAAACTTTGTACGATCTTTCACAAGTGGCTCTAATACCACTGTTGGGTTCTCCCAACACAAAATCATAAAAACGCAGCAGAAACAAGAACCCACGAGCGATTCATGCGAAAGAAAACTCGTACAAAGCTATCTATCTAATAGATTTATCTACCGTGTATACCTTTGAAGCGTGCCCTTCGGTTATCCCGCTCGTCCAAGATGCGCCGGATCTCTTGCACATTCAAACGTCCGTGCCTCTATTCGTATCCACACGGACACAATCTCTCAACTTAGGAAGAACTACCTTAGTTGTGCTAGCAACTTGAGGTAGCTCGAAAACACCAAGAACCTTACAGTAAGGTTTCGACCAAGAGTGGAGGAGAGGAAGAAGAGAGGAAGGGAAGAAGGAAGCACACTCTATTGTCATTCAAAATGACTTGACCCCTTTTATATTCATCCCATGAATACCAAGAGTCATTTGACTCTTTGACTTCCCTTCATTAAAGCCAATAAAGAGCACATCTTTCCATGTGACTCTTCACCTTCTCTTCATCTAATGAAGAGAGATTTTTCTCTTTCCTGCATGCAACTCCGACCGGGTGCCGACCCAGTCTGTCGACTGCCGACCTAGTCTGCCGAGTGCCGACCCAGTCTGCCGAGTGTCGACCCCGTCTGCCGAGCTCTGACTTAGTCTGCAGAGTGTATAGCTCAGTTTGCCGAGTGCCAAGCTCCCGACCTACGCTCCCGAGTTCCCATCTCGAGCTCAGATCTCCCGAGTTCTCAACTCTAGCTCAGACTTCTCGAGTTCTCCAACTCTGGCTCGGACTCCCCGAGTTCTCCAACTCAGGCTCGGACTCCCCGAGTTCTCCAACTCGTGCTCGGACTCCCCGATCAGATTTCCCGAAGCATTGTGTCCTTTGTGTGTGACCCAATAGGTTCTTGCGACGTTGGCAATGCGCCTAACACCTTAGACACATAATCAATGAGCGGCATCTAGCAATGCATCACTGCTACCCAAGTAACAAGAAAAGTCGAGATCTGACTAAACCTCCGTGACTATGATAGTGTATGACATTGTCCTTCTATCCTTGATATCTAGATTGACCAATGAGCCATAGACCGTGTCATCCTCAATTAATCTTGTGTTTCTTGATCCCTTAGTAGACTCACTCAAACAAATGAGCTCAATATCTCATACTGACTCATTTGAGCATGGCCATGCGTTTCAGTAGTCCTACTCGATCAAGGGGCCCACAGATATCACTCCCGTTATATGGGAGGGATAGATCCATCTACATCACTCACATCCCTCCGCATAATTTATTACATACCCAGTGATCGCCTTTATAGTCCACCCTGTTACGGGTGACGTTTGACGATACCAAAGTACATAACTCCTTATGTAGGGAACCATAGTGACTTCAGGTCTAAGGACTATTCATACCAATAGTCACATGAGAAAGTCTATGACACTCATATGACAATCTATGAAACTTTCTCATGGCGGGTCATTCAGTACACATTCTCCAATGTATACCCATGTGTCAACTTGATATCACATATCCATGACTTATGAGCTCAAGTCATCAGTTGACCTACATGCTAGTCTCCATGCATTAATATTGTCCCTGAATATTAATGCTTGACTAGGAATAATTTAGTGTAGTGTTCTCTACATTATCTCACTATCGATTCAACCAATCGATATAATATAGATAAGAACCTACTACACAAGGACATTATTATACTTAGTCATTCGACACAGAATACAAAGTAAGTATAATAACCAAATATGTCTTTATTAATAATAGAATATGATACAAAATGCCCCTAGTCAATCATCACATAATTGGCTCTAGGGCTCCTACTAACACTCCCTTCTTCGAGTCTTCTCGCTGATGGACTCGCCAAGCCTCTTGCTTCTCTTCCAAGTGCTCAAGTAACAGATGGTTGCTTCAAGGATCACAGTCGCTTGCTCAAGAGATGATGGAAGTAATCACACGAGCAGAAACAAGAGTTGTCGCAAGAACAGCAAACTGATCAAGTGTATGCAGCGTTGTTGTTGTTGTCGAGACTTCTTCGCCACCAAGCGCTTAAGTCCCTCCACTGATCGCCAGGTCTTCTCACTGCAGCCTCCAGCTGCTCACCTGCAACCACCAGCCTACCACTGAACTCTCCTGGACTCCCTCAGCTTCCCTCAGATCTGCCCCAATCAGCAGCTCCAGCCAGCGCCAGCGTCCGTTGCAACCTGAGATGGCAAATGGACAAACCTGCTCCAAAGAAAGACCTCCATTGACTCTCCTTGAGTGTTTGGATCCATCCCTGTCACCTGCACACTTAATCAGAGCATTAGCACAGCAAATCATAGAAAGAATCATGTATCAGAGATGAAGCGCAGAGAAATCAGATATGTTCAGACGTGATCAGAGCGTCTGACAGTGCATTTTGAATTAAAGTGATCGGTCACCGGACTGATCCACCGCTTTGCTAGGACTGATCAGGATGTCACTTGATCGGTCACCAGACCGATCAGGAAGCTCCCTGACCGATCAAGCTGCAGCCTGATCGGTTATAAGACAGAGTCCGCGACACTTGATCGTTCTCCAGAACGGTCTAAACAGTGTTCCAGATCGGTCACCAGACCGATCAGGAGCAGATCAGTAAGGTTCCCAAAACCTACTGGATGCTCCCTGATTGGTCACTGGACCGATCAGGAGCAGAGCAGCAGGGGAACTCAATTCACTGTGAGCTCCCTGATCAGTCACCAGACCGATCAGGAGCCGAGCAGTGAGTGAACTGCACACTCCCTAATCGGTCACCAGACCAATCAGGAGCCGAGAAGTAGGTTCCAGCCTCACTGTATGCTCCCTGATCGGTCACCAGACCGATCCACGAAGGAGCACCGTGCCAACTTCCTTGTTCGGTCACCAGACCGATCCAGGCAAGGTCAAATCTCCTCTAAGTCACGAGAACAAGCCTCCGACCCATCTCTAACTCGTTCCATGCCCAGCTTCACTCACTGGGACTTCAACTTAGCCCTCCAAGCTAGGACCTGGCATCACTCACCAGGGTTTCAGTCACCCGGCTTCACTCACCGAGACCCGGCTTCACTCACCGGGATTTCATCCAACCTAGCCCTCCAGGCTAGGACCTGACCATCCAAGCCAGGATTTCATCAACCTAGACCTGACCCTCCAAGCCAGGATTTCATCAACCTAGCCCTCCGAGCTAGGACCTGACCCTCCAAGCCAGGACTTTTTCACACCTAACCCTCCATGTTAGGACTTTTCAACACCTATCCCTCAAAGCTAGGACTTTTCACACCTAACCCTCCAGGTTAGGACTTTTCAACACCTAGCCCTCCATGCTAGGACTTTTCACACCTAACCCTCCAAGTTAGGACTTTTCCTCACCTAGCCCTCCAGGCTAGGACTTTTCCACACCTAACCCTCCAGGTTAAGATTTTCCCACAAGGTATGCCTAGTCCACGACCAGGACTTAATCTCAATCTTCTTATCATCCTAAACTAAAATCGGTGTCAACACCAAAACAACAATCAGGGCTAGACTGCATCAACAATGAGATGCTTGATTAATTTTTCTTAATTTATTTTTGTAGATTATTTGACCTTGATTGAGTTAGATTCAAGTTTAATAAGTAGTAACTTAAAGTTAATTTTAATAATTGGTTTCCAAATCTTGGCGAGGCACAGGGGTCTTCTTGAGTATCGAAACAACATCCCTTTCCTTGACAAAGCCTTTTAAAATGATACTTTTAATTTACTCATTGAGAAACTCTGATCTAACTAGTCTAGGATGTGGTGAGGTAGCTTCGGCTAGTTCCACTTAACTAAGTCGACCAAGTCAAGTATTCCTTACCCTTACTGACTTCTTCTTATACTAAGCTTCCCTAATATACTATCATCTCGCCCCACCCTGGTACTATGATAGGCAAGTATCAAACAATCTTCATCCTATCTAGCCTTTCTATATTAAGCATGAAATAAACTAGTACCAATGACATGATAGATATAAAGAAAAAGTAAGCAGATGCACGAGCTTGACAATTATGTGTGTGTCAATCAAGTCAGTGTATTTTAATTTGATTTCAAGTAAAGTATCAAATTTTCGATTTGATACAGATCATATAAATTCGAAAATATGTCAACCCACTTTGACACATTTGTTATTATTATATTGATTGTTCCAGTTGGGTAGAATTTTATTTAATTTCATAGTTAGAGGTGTTTAATTAAAACTTAGTTCGTGAATTTTATATTAACAAATTTTGAAGATTATACATTGAATTTTAAGTTGTATTATTGATTATAATTTAATATTTTTCAATTAGATTGATTATTTTAAGAGTTAATTAAGAATTTTATATTTGGAGAGAAATTATAAGTTCCCAATTAAAGTTAAATTATTGTTATTAATTAGAATTTGAGATTTAGATTATTAATTAAGATTTGAATTTTTAAGAGTTAATTAAGAATTTTATATTTGGAGTAAAATTTTAAGTTTCCAATTAAAATTAAATTAATGCTTGAGATTTATTAGATTTATTTTTTTTATTTAATTAAGAGTTGTATATTTGAATTTTTGAATTAATATTTTAACTTTGAATTTTTAATTAAATTCAATATTTTGGATTGAATTGAATCTTTTCAATTAATTCAAATAATTCTGATTTGATTTTTTTAAATTTTAAGTTTTTAATTATTTTTAATATTTCTATTTTATTTGTTTCTTGTAAGATTTTTTAATTAAAATTTCAAGTTGGATTAATTCAGATATATCAATTATATTTTCATAATTATCTTCATCTTTAGAACTATATTCACAATCATTAATTAAAGTTTGAGAACTATCTTCAAGATTATTAAAGATTGAGAGTTATCTAAATTATTAATTTGAGAATTATCGTCAAGATTATTGATTAAAGGTTGAGAATTATCAAGATTATTAATTACAAGATTAGAATTATCTTCAAAATTATTGGTTAAGGGTTCATAATTATCTTTAGAATTATTAAAATTATTTTCAGGATTATTAATTAAAACATCAGAATTAATTTTTGATATTGCAGCATTAATTGAAAAAATTACAGAATTAATATTCATAATTTTGATATTATTTAAATTTATTTTTAAATCATTATTATTTAAGCTATCAGGTAATATTTTTAATTTCTCATGCAGATAATCTAATTTCATAGAAAAATTTAAATTTAAATTTTCATGTAGAGGAGTATTTTGGAAGATAGTATCCTTGCATTTCAAAAAAAAATATAATTAAAACTAGTAGGGTTATTTTTGTAGAAATTAAATTTCCAAACCATCCTTGCATTTTCTGGTTTTGTTGATCTGTTCTTTCTCTATTCTAGATATTGGTTCTTGTATTGACCATACTTCTGGCACTTGAAACATTTAATATGGCTCTTGTCCCTCTGAGCTCCTAGCGCTAGTACCTCCGTTGCTGCCAGTGGGATCGACCGAATCTTACGAGTAGGACACTTATTTTTGTAGTATCTTCTCTCCCTGCACTTGAAACAAGTTATATGAACTTTAAAATTTGGCATAATGAAAATGTACCTTTTTCACCCATCTCCTCCTCAATTCCTGGCCTTCTTGCTCCTTCGGTGGTGAGTACGATCAGAGCCACTTGCTCTGATACTAATTGTAGGATAGGTGGCATCGATAGGGGGTGGTGGAATATCGACTTTCACTTTCTTCGAAATCTCGTCGATCGTTCCATTAACTTTCTATTAGAGTCATTAGTAGTACAACGGAATAATAAATAAAAAGAAAGCAAACACACGTGACATGCGGGATTTATTTACTTGATTCCTAACCCCCCAGGGTCAGTACGTCCAAGGCCAATATACTTGGCATGAGTCCACTAATAGTCTCCATTCTGGAATTTCTGGAGGCTGAGAAAATTCATATTACAGTTCAATATTTTAAGCAAAAGATAACTGAAATTAAGTACAACTTGTAATTATAAAAGCAAACCAAAATAGATTGAAGATCCCAGTCAATCAAGAAGTCTGAAGTGCAACGCACTTCCTCCTGGAGCCTCCTTGGTCGTAGAGCATCGCCTTAGCACTTTTGCTTCATAGAAAGTGAGTCATAGAATGATAGAATTGATGTTTTGTAAGCATGGTAGAACCCCTTTATATATGGGTCACTCGGGCGCCCGTGTACCTATTGGGGTGCCCTCATGTGACCCCAATCTGATCAACTTAGAGAATACAACGTAGAGGATAAAACTTGTAGAAACTTGTTAAGGGCGCCTCCATGACCTTGAGGGTGCTCGGGTCATGGGGGGCGTCCGGGTTCCATAGGGGGCCTGGAAGCCCTTAACCCAGTTTTTGTTCAACCACTTGCATTTGTTCTCCCATCTTGCCTCCAGCTCCATGCTCCTGCAAGACAAACAAACACAAGACAAACAAACAATCCTGACCCTTAGTTCTGTAAGTCTACCTGACCTACTAGGCTTTGCTTCGAGTCAACTCCTCATGACTTTACTACCTAAAGTCAACTCCTTAGGGTTTCCCAATGCCTAGCTTCACTCACTAGGAGTCTACCTTGCTTGGCTTCACTCACCAAGTCTTTTACCCAGCTTCACTCACTAGGATTTCATGGACAACCCGCGATCACGTCTTCGTGCCCAGCTTCACTTGCCAAGACTTTGTCCACCTAGCTTCACTCACTAGGACCCAGCTTCACTCACCAGGATTTCATGCCCGATCCTCGACGAAGACTTTAGTGCCCAACCCACGTCCAGGACTTTCTTCCCAATTCCTCGAACCAAGACTTCAGTGCCTTGACAAGGACTTCTTTGCTAGTTAACTGATCCTGACTAAACTTCTCTCTGCAAATCATCAGGCCCTGTTTGCCTTAACCCTTTGTCTAACTGACAAAAATTAGGTTTAATCACTCTGCCAAACATCAAATTCTATTTGGCATAACCCTTGGTCAAACTGACCATCCCTAGGTGCTTTGTAAATCACTCTGCCAAACATCAAGTCTTGTTTGGCAAATCCTTTGGTCAAGCTGATCAAACCTGGGTTTTACCTTACCAAACATCAAGTCCTGTTTGGCTTAACCCTTGATCAGACTGACTACACCTTGGTATATTGTCCATCATCAAAACACTAGAGGTTGACTGTTCTTGTTTAATGCTTTTTGCACTAATAGATCTGATATAACCTTTTCGTGACCTATTATAATATATAATTTTATCCTTCTATCCTCGATATTTAGATTGATCAATAAGATATAGACCGTGTCATCCTCTAATCAATCTTTGTGTTTTTTGATCCTCAAGTAGACTCACTCAAGCAAAAGAGCTCAATATTTCATATTGACTCATTTGAGCATGAATATGCATTTGGTAGTCCTACTCGATCATGGAGCCCACAGATATCACTCCTGTCATATGGGAGGGATAAATTTCATCTACATCACTCACATCCTCATAAGTTATTGCATACCCAGTGATCGCCTTTATAGTCCATCCTGTTATGGGTGACATTTGACTATAAAGGCGATCACTGGGTATGCAACAACTTATGAGGATGTGTATAAGGCTAAAGATATGTTAGAATTGGTTCATTCTGATTTGTGTGGTCCTATGCCTATCCAAGAAAGAGGTAGCATTGAATACTTCGTGAGACAAATATTCAAAGATATGGATACGTTTACTTGATGGCCGCAAGGGGGATGGATGTGCTCGTAATAGGTGGACCTCATATGTAAATATATGAGTTGGTGAGGTAATTCAATGAGGAACCTTTAATGGAATGGATCTTCATTAATGGATCGGGATTGGATCCATTAGCAGGCCAAGATCCAACTCCTCCTCATGGTCCCTATCGTATATACCCCATGTGGCATGAAACCAAGTTAATTAATTGATCGCATGGAATACTTTGGTTTACTCCATTTTCTATTTTCATTTTCTAGAAAACCGTATTTTCTCATTTTCTGGAAAATGACTTTATTTCATTCTCTAGTTTTCCAGAAAATGCTATATCTTTTTCTAGAAAATAAGGCTGGAAAATACAAATCAAACACATTTTTCAGAAAACAACATTTTCTACCAAAAATGAAAATGGAAAATAAACAAACCAAACACCCCCTAAATTTTTCCTCTCCTCTCCTCTCCTCTCCTCCCCCACTCTCTCTCTTTCTCTTTGTGAGATACCGAATGGCAAGAGTAGCTCCTTCTCCACCGATTAATTGCATGCGGTGATTAATTACATGCAATTAGAATTGCAAAGGAGCAGTTCCTTTCTCCACCGATTAATTGCATGTTGCGATTAATTGGATGGGCATGAAATTAAAACTGCTCCAAGGGGAGCAGTTTCTTTTCCATGTAGGAAGATTGCTCTTCCTTTCTGTGGAGAAACACCCGGGAGATGGAAGGTTGCACATGTAGGTGCTGACTTCGGCGGTGGAGAAAAACCAGGCGCCGACTTCCTTCTTTCGTGGAGAAGCAACTTGCCGAGTTGCTCACGCATGGCTGCCAAAGGAAAAGAAGTTGATCACGCAATTGCGTGATGGAGCAGCTTGTTTCAAAGGGAGCAGCGAGGATGCGTGAGGGAGTTGCTCTTCTTCAAGGGTGCTCCAAGACACTTGTTGCTCGGGTGCCGGCGGTGGAGAAAAGGAGTAGTAGGGTTTGTATTCGGATTTTTCTTCTTCCTTGGAGTGGCTGGTGGCATCCCTTTGGTTAGGGATTGGTTGGTGCAAGGAGAAGGGATCAACTTGGTGACCACGGTTCTTAGTAGATCGTTACCCACATGACGTCCAAGAGGGGAGGGTCATACGGTAGAAGATCGTAAGGTAACGAAAGGTATATACTCTTCCTTGGCTCCTTTGATTTTGCCTCGTCATTTTATGTGAAAATTAATTAATTATTATTGTTTTGATTATTTGTTAATCATATTTAATAATTAATTAATTGGACCCCGATAATAAACATAAAAACCAACGATCCACTCGTCGTCTTTTTCGCGGTCGTTTGGTTAGGAGAATTACAAGGCTCGATCTTTGTGATTGGCCAAGTTGTAATTCATACCGAACGATACGATGACGAGATGGTCATTGGGAGACGGGTGATGGACCCACAATTAGTGTCACGATGAGCCTCAAATTTAGAATTTATAAGTTGAAAACCCTTAGCTCACAAAATTAAAATGTAGTACAGGGGCCTCAAGTCGTATTTCTTTCCAAGGACTAGTTAAGAGTGTTTAATTCAAGCTTGCAATTTGTCGTTTATGTTTTGGGTTTTCAAATTAGATGGGGGGATTTTGTGAATATGAATGAAATAACAGTATGAAATAGAATGGACTCAGCTAAAGGATGAAATAAATTGGAAATTGCAAGAACTACACTTAACCTATTTGAAACCAAACTAAGCAATTCGAATTAAATTTCAAGGACTAAAATTGAATGCAGGGAATTTTAAGTAAGCTAGAGATTGACAAGCAAAAATTCATATTAAATGCAAGAAATCTGTCTAACAGCAGAATTATGAAATATAGAATGAAGATTTCTTAAAATAGGATTAAGCTAAGCTGAAGAATGCCTGATCGATCAATAGACCGATCAGATGCTTGCCTGGTCGGTGAGCAGACCGATTAGATTCTAGCCTGATCGATCAAACAGACCGATCAGTTTCTGAAAGTGAACTGATACAACGAATACAACTACAGAATTGAATTCAGAAACAAAGTTTAAATAACAAAACAAATCCTTCACCGAGAATTCCTTCTTGCCGTCACACAAGAGTTGAACTAAGAACCCCCTAGCTCGAGAATCAGCAAGATTGGATTCCCCTGATCAGATTAGCCTCAGTTTGGTGCGCATCTGGATTCTTCCATCGATCCGTTCCTTCTTGAGTTACTAGACAGCGAATTTGGCTCAGAACTTCTCGGATACCTTCGAAGAACCCCTCCGCAAGCTCCAATCACTCCGATCGACGAGGAACAACAATCAAAAAGAAACGATCAATGGTAACTCAGCTCTTGGCGAAACCCTCGCTTAAGCCTTTCAGAATCGGATTTGGCTAGCAATCATCACAGAGAATCCATCTCTTCGATTCGAAATCTTGAAATGAAGAATCGATCTGAGGTTGGCCGCGCGATCCGAGAAGGAAACGGAAGAACAGACGAAGAACAAAGTGAATTCGCGACCACTGCTCGGGCGGAGAAGTTTTCTGTTTTAATTAATTCAAATTCAAAATGAACGACTGTGATCATCCTCGCCTCATCCGACGGTAGGATCTTCTCGGATTGAGTCCAAACTCTCCAGATCTCCATTAGTGGTCAGGATCTACTCCTCCTCAGCTTGGATCATTCAGATCTACAATGGAGGGCTCAGATCTCACTACCTCTTGAATGGACGGCTTAGACCCTCTTGAGCTTTATCCAACGGTCGGATGACTTCTGATTTGGACCAAACTTTTAAATCTTGATCTGTGGCCATGATTAACTCTATCTTGAACTCGGATTGATCAAAAGTTGACAAATGGCTCAGATCTTCCCGTCTCTTGATCAGACGACCCATATTAATCCAGTGCTTGATCATCTTGATCCGGATTCAATTCTGACTCAAACTCGATCCAATCCGATCTAGGTCCATGATCATTCAAAGCCGACAAAATTATATTCAAATTTTAGTGCCAAAACATCTTAAATATAGAAAAAATTGCATCTAAAGCCAAAAGAGAGATAACTCATGGAACCTAGTGTAAATACAAGATTAAGCATGTAAAATGGGATCAAAACATGGATTTGAAAGCCTAATTTGATTAACAAAATGGTAATTATCAATGGGTCTCCATTCAAATTAACTTTTAATTCGTAAACATGGAGAGGTCTCTCAAGGATGACCAAGTATTCGCTTAGGAAACCTGCCAAACTATACCCAGCACATACTAGTCTCAACGAATTAATGTTATCCTTGAATATTAATACTTGAGTAGAAATAATTAAGAGTAGTGTTCTCTACATCATTTCACTATCAATTCAACTAATTAATATAATATATATCAGAACCTACTACCCAAGAACATTATTATACTTATTCATTAGGTACAATTTTGAAATATATATATAATAATCAAACTTTGCCTTTATTAAATAGAATACGATACAAAATATTCCCTGGACAATCATCTCATAATTGACTCTAGTGCTAAAACTAACAGGAAAACCCTACAAGAAAAATAAACACAACTTAAACTCTACAATAAAGGCTTAAATAAGGAAAGGAAACAAATAATCAAAATGAATCCTTGGGTTGCCTCCCAAGAAATGCTCATTTAAAGTCACGAGCTCGACCCTTGTTTCTCAATCTGGTGGACGAGGTTCAGCAAGATGGTGCCCTTCAATTCAATTGGCATTTTCAAAAAATATCTTTAAAGTCTTTGTTCATTCATCTTGAAGGATCCTGATTATTTATCCCATATATCCACTACTCCATACGGATAAAATTTTATGATTCTGTAGGGGCCCATCCATCTTGACTTCAATTTTCTAGGGAATAATCTTAACCTTGAATTATATAGTAAAACCAACTCTCCCTCCTAGAATTCTCACTACAAAATGTGTCTATCATGTCAATTCTTTATTCTCTCCTTGTAAGACTTAGCATGCTCACATGCGTCTATTCTTAGCTAATCTACTTCATTGAGTTGGAGTTTTCTCTTTTCTTCAGTCGCTTTTAAGTCAAGGTTGAGTTTTTAAATTGCCTAATATGTCTTATGCTCCAATTCCACCAGAAGATGGCATGGCTTTCCATAGACTAATCAAAATGGTGTCATTCCGATTGGGGTTTTGTAGGTAATGTAGTAGGCCCATATGACATCTTCTAACTTAAAAGACCAATCCTTCCTTCTTGTTGACATTATCTTTTCCAATATCACTTTGAGCTCTCTATTTGATATCTTTACCAAACCACTTGTTTAGGATGGTAAGGTGTTACAAGTCTATGTCTTACCACATATTTTTTAGTAAGGTCTTGAATTGCTTTTCAATAAAATGAGACGCTCCATCACTTATCACCACTCTAGGAACTCCAAACCCAGGAAAGATTATTTTTTTGAACATCTTAATGACCATTCAGGCATTGCAAGTAGGAGAAGCTATAACCTCCACCAATTTGACCCATAATCAACTTCGACTAAAATGTAGTTGTTTCCGTAAGAAGAAGGGAACGACCCCATGTACTGTTGGTGCAGAAATGCACCTAAGTCAAACCTGTGTTTTGATAATGGCAACATAGGTCAAAAGTTAAGTCTTTCTTGTTTTCTAAACAAGTTAATCAAGTATGCAGGAAAAGCCCTAGCGAAGGACTGCTAGGCACTGGCGAAGTACTGCCAGCATCAAGCCCTAGCGAAGGACTGCTAGGCACTGGCAAAGGACTGCCAGCACCAAAAGCCCTAGCGAAGGACTGCTAGGCAACTGGCGAAGGACTGCCAGTTCACAAGACCTGACAAAGGACCGTCAGGCAAAAGTCCAACCAAAGGAGCGGTTGGCATCAGGTAAACTCTCCCGAGAGGAGTAGGTGAGGACGCGTTCCCCGCCGAGGGAACAGTAGGCGTCGGTTCGACCTAGGGCTCCATTTTGGAGACCAAAGTCAGAACCAAGACAGCTAAGGCTGTATAAAATCATAAATTAATTGTGTTATTGTGTTTTGGACTAACCCTGAATGCAGGACCAAAGGAACGTGTGTCTGCAACTCAGAGACCCTCAAAGGAGTGAGGCAGCAGCTGAGTAAGGCGCCCTGAGTGTCCAGGGCGCCCTCAAGGTGAACCAAAACCAAGCGAAGCAAAAGACAGCTTAGGCTGCTTAATGGGCAAGGCGCCTTCAGCAGCGAAGGCGCCCTCGTCAGCGAAGGCGCCTTCAGCAGCCAAGGCGCCTCCAGCTCATCACTGCGAAGCCTCAGCTTCATCCACAGCGAGATCTCTGCGCGGAAGAAGTCAGCGAAGGCGCCCTCTACGACCAAGGAACCCTCACGGTCAAACATTATCCCTGTTCGAGCGGGATAAAGTTTGACTGAGCGATCTGCGGATCGCTTAACACGTGGCAGGGCGCCCCGACGTCCAGGGCGCCCCTGGGTGCTATAAATAGCACCCAACGCCCAAGCCTTCAATATCGACTTCAAACCAACGCTTCCATACTCTTCTGTGCTCACGCCCTGCTCCGGAAACTGCCCAACTCGAGCCGACGACGTCCCGCTGCTCCGAAAAGTCAACCTACAACCGGACGTCGGTAAAAGAAGAGTTTCATTTTCTTATTTACAATTTATGTTGCTATACTTGTAATCTCTTTTTGTAAACTGAATTTGCGCTCATATAGAATTGCCCAAAGTAAACGATCAACGATCGTGGGCCTTGGAGTAGGAGTCGACACAGGCTCCGAAACAAGTAAAAACCACTGTGTCCTTTGTGTTGGTTTTTGTTTTTGTTTAATTCCGCTGCGTACGTACTCTTTAATAAAATCCGAAAGTTTTCCGATATTCACCCCCCCTCTATCGGGCTCCTCGATCCAACAAGTGGTATCAGAGCGGGGTTATTCAAACTTGGTGCAACCACCAGTTTGAAAATTTCTTTTCGGATTTTCGAATTCTTTTTAATATTCTTTTCTTTGTCGTTCGATTTTCTTGTTAATCGAGGTTGGTGCAACACCCCTCGATATTTTAATTTCTTAATCCCGCACTGCTAATCCAAGACCAAGTCTTGGGACAATTTTTTTTGTAAAGTTTTCTGTTACAGAACAAATGTCTATGCAAGAGGGATTCAGCACCGCTAGACCTCCACTCTTCAGTGGAGAAGACTTTTCCTACTGGAAAAGTCGCATGGAGGTCCACCTGAAAACTCAGGTGGACATGTGGATCATTATCCAGTCCGGTCTGGAGATCCCCCGAAATGCGGAAGGACTTCCACAAAACTACTCGGAGTGGGACAACACTCTAAAGCGCAAGATAGAAGCCGACGCAAAAGCAACGCAAACCCTACAATGCGGGCTGACAAAGGAAGAGCTGAACCGAGTGGGCCCCTTCAACAGTGCAAAAGAGCTATGGACAAAACTGATCGAGCTGCACGAAGGGACTTCAGACACCAGGATCAGCAAAAGGGATCTGCTACTAAACAAGATCTACACCATCAAAATGGCCAACAACGAAACAGCAGCCCAGCTCCATGCACGAATCCAAGAGGTAATGAACGGTCTTCATGCAATAGGTCATAAGGTCGAAAACCGTGACCTAATAAGGTATGCTCTAAACGCATTCCCAAGAAATACCTTGTGGACATCTATGGTAGATGCATACAAGGTATCCAGGGATCTTTCCAAAATAAAACTAGATGAATTATTTTCTGAACTAGAACTGCACGAATAGACTAACACCAATTCGGTCGAAAAAGGTATCGCTTTCATTGCAGGTAAAACTCCAAAGACAACAAAGAAGAAAACTGAACCTGAACCCGAGTCTGACTCAGACTCAAAAGATGAAGAAGGGGAACAAACTAAGCTGGTCCGGCTCGCTCGAAACTACTACAAGGAGCTGAAGAACCGAACCAACAAAAGGAAAACCGGCCGAAGAAAGGACGAACCAACTGAACCCGCGAACAAGCCTAATGTGACCTGCTACGAGTGCAAGAAAAAGGGCCACTACAAAACAGAGTGTCCAAATCTGAAAGAATCCAAGAAGACAAAAAGAAAGAAGGCACTGCAAGCAACCTGGGACGAGTCTTGCTCAGAAGAAGAAGAAGAGGCACCCCAGTCCAATCTCCTAGCTCTAACCACATCAGAAAAAGTCGAGTCAGAATCAGAACAAGAGGACGGCGAGCTGACCTTCACAAAAGACGGAGAAATAAAGGTAATGGGTTTTAATAAATTGCAATTAAGTGAGTTGATTTCTTTTCTTTCTTGAGACTTGGCTAAAGCCAAACTCCGAGTCGAATCCCTCCGACAGGAAGTAAAACTCCTGAAAGAGGAAGCTGACTCTAAACCCTTAACCGAGAAGGTTCAGGAAGGAACTTCTACTCAAGTTGAAAAACTTGAAAAGGAGAATTCCTCCCTGAAAACTCAGGTTAAGGAATTTAGAACAGCTTTAGAACGATTTACATCTGGTTCCAAGGGTCTTGACATGATCCTTGGAAAACAGAAATCAGTTCTAAATCGATCCGGACTTGGCTACCGAACCAAATCCCGACAAAGATCATATTTGTCTGTACTGAATCAGTCCAGAGGAAAAATTCAGGCATGGGTACCTAAACTGTGCCTGAACAAACCAACTGGATCAAATCAGTATTGGATCCCCAAGGACAAGATTCACATCTTGCCTAACCATCACCGTGGCTTTAGTCCAGGGGGAGCCAAACTGAAAACTATTTTCATTATTAGATAAACTTGTTATTATTGATTTAAATTGCTTGATTGTTTGCCTGTTTATTTAATTTCTGCAAATTACCATGCTTAGACTTAGGCTAGTTTAAGGACCAAAACAAACTTAACTGAAACTTGAAAACATAGTATTGGGTGGAGGTGAGATGATAGTACGTTGGGGAAACCAATTCTAATAAGATCAAGTTTACTTGGTCTCTTTAGACTGGTGAAACCAGCCGAAGCTACCGATCCAAAATCCAAACTAGTTAGACCAGAAATTTTTCAAAGAGTAATTTGAAAATGAAATTTCATTAAAAGGCTTTGTCAAGGAAAGGGTGGATGATCCCATAAGGCTTCGGCCAAAGAAGGCCTAGTGCCTCGCCAAGACCTGGAAGCCAATTTTTGAAATTCAAATTCAAATTAATTTTTGTCAAATTCGAATCTAACACAAAATTTCAGCTAAGTATAGATTTAAAACATCTTTTCAAAAATTTCAAAATTACTTAAGTTTTCAAAATTTAAATTGTTTTCAAAATTTTTTCAAAAATAAACTATCAAAAACTGTCTCACAAAACCTATAAGGATAACGTGATTGAAAACCCTAGATTAGGGTGAGACAGACTAGGCAGTGAAACTCAATTTAAGCTACTCCTGATTCTAATTGGATCCAAATCAAGAAAATTCTTTATGCGTAGGAACATAAAGATTTGGACCAATGGATGTTGGATAGCGGTTGCTCCAGACATATGACTGGAGACAAATTGAAGTTCACCAAGCTCAAACTCAAAAACCTAGGCTCAGTAGCATTTGGCAATAATGCTACACTCAAGGTAATTGGGTCAGGTAATATTGAGCTTAAATCTGATTTCATTATTAAGAAAGTTTTATTGGTTGAAAACTTCAAGTTTAACTTGCTTAGCATAAGTCAGTTATGTGATTCTGGTTATATAGTTACCTTCAACAATTCCAACTGCCTGATTAGAAATGAACAAGACTCAGAAATCATACTTAAGGGCACTAGGAAAAACAATGTATACACTATAAATCTTCCCCTTATACCCAAATGCATGTTAACACAATTAGAACAATCAAACCTCTGGCATAGGAGATTAGGTCATACCAATTTAAGAACTATCTCAAAAATTACCCAACTTGGGTTAATCAAAGGTATCCCCAAAATCAAAAACAATGAAAACCTAATATGTGAATCATGTAATCAAGGTAAACAAACCAAATCCAATCATAAACTAATCCAGTCTGATTTAACTCAAACCACACTTGAGCTCCTGCACCTTGACCTATTTGATTCACATGGAGCCAAGTCACTAAGCGGGAACCGATACTGCTTAGTAATAGTTGATGATTACTCTAGGTTTACCTGGGTTAGGTTCCTAAAAACCAAAGATGTAACCCTAAACCTATTCCATGAATTCTGTAAACTAATTGAAAATCAAAACGACACTAAAATAAAAAGACTTAGGAGTGATCACGGGGGAGAATTTGAGAATCAACGATTCGAAGAATTCTGTAAAATAAATGGGTATTTACATGAATTTTCATGTCCTAGAACCCCCCAACAAAATGGGATAGTTGAGCGAAGGAATAGAACCTTACAAGAAGCTGCTAGGGCTATGCTCAACGAATTTAATCTAGCAAACCAATTTTGGGCAGAAGCAATTAGTACAGCCTGTTATATCCAAAATAGGGTGTTAATTAACAAACGACACAACAAAACCCCCTATGAATTGTACTATCATAGACTACCAAATTTACATTACCTAAGGGTCTTTGGGTGCAAAGTCCATATCCTAAACACCAAAGACTATTTAGGAAAATTTCAATCCAAGTCAAACCCAGGTATCTTCCTAGGGTATTCAACCACAAGTAGAGCCTATAGAGTTTACAACAAACAAACTAAGAAAATTGAAGAAACAACCAACTTAATTTTTGATGAAGAAATCAATTCAAATTCTAATAATTCTGAACCAATTTCATCAAACTCTGACCAAGAAAATGAACAACTAATTGAACCCTTAAACGAACTAACTATTGAACCAACTAATGAATCAACTGAACCAAGAATCGAACCAACAAATCAACCAGTCGAAACAAATAGTGAACCAAACCGACCAGCCGGACCTGAGGCTGAACCAAGCACTAGAAGAACAAAGAAACCCAGACTTAGTCACCCAACCGATCAAATTGTGGGTGATCCAACTCTAGGAGTCAGGACTAGGTCCTCCTATAGAAACCTCAGTCAAATAGCTATGATATCAAAAATAGAACCCAAAACTATAGATGAAGCCCTACCTGACCCTGATTGGATCATAGCTATGCAAGAAGAATTAGCCCAATTTGAGAGGAACCAAGTCTGGGAACTAGTGCCTAAACCTGAAGGTAAATCCATTATAGATACTAAATGGGTCTTTAGAAACAAACTAAATGATCAAGGAGAAATAGTCAGAAATAAAGCCCGCTTAGTAGCTAAGGGATTCAGCCAAGTAGAGGGACTAGACTATGATGAAACATATGCCCCAGTAGCTAGACTTGAGTCCATTAGAATGTTATTGGCCTTTGCATCCCATAAAGGATTTAAATTATATCAAATGGATGTAAAATCAGCCTTTTTAAATGGATTTATTAAAGAAGAAGTTTATGTAGGGCAACCCCCCGGGTTTGAGGACTTAGACAAACCTAACCGCGTCTATAAACTAACTAAAGCCCTATATGGATTAAAACAAGCACCTAGGGCTTGGTATGAAAGACTATCAACTTACTTAACTACTAAAGAATTTAAACAAGGACAAATTGACTCAACCCTATTCATTAAAACCCTAGGAAAAGATATATTTATTGCCCAAATTTACGTAGATGACATAATCTTTGGATCCACCAACACCAACTTCCTAAAAGAATTTGTCAAGATAATGGAAGATGAATTTGAAATGAGCTTAGTTGGTGAACTTACATTTTTCCTAGGACTACAAATCAAACAAACTAGAGATGGTAACTATGTTCATCAATTCAAATATGCTAAAGAATTAATAAAGAAATTTAAAATGGATAACTCTAAAAGTATAAGTACCCCTATGGCCACTAATGTAAAAATAGATAGTGACCCTGATGGTAAACCAGTAGACCTTAAACTCTATAGGAGTATGATAGGTAGCCTACTGTACCTTACAGCCAGTAGACCTGATATTTTGTTTGCTGTAGGGATGTGTGCTAGATACCAAACCTGTGCTAAGGAAACACACTTAGCAGCCCTAAAAAGAATACTAAGATATGTAAAGGGCACCCTAGATGTAGGGATTTGGTATCCTAGGACCTCCACTTTTGATTTGACAGGATACTCAGATTCTGACTATGCTGGCTGTAAATTAGATAGAAAGAGCACAAGTGGAAGCTGCCAACTGTTAGGTCAAAGTCTAGTTAGTTGGTGCAGCAGAAAACAACACTGTGTAGCTCTATCCACAACTGAAGCTGAGTATGTGGCCTTAGGAGAGTGTGTTGCTCAACTATTATGGATGATGCACACACTTAAGGACTTCCAACTCAACTACACCCAAACTCAAGTATGTATTGACAATATAAGTTCAATTAATTTAACTAAGAACCCAATCCAACACTCCAGAACCAAACACATAGAAGTCAAACATCATTTTGTTAGAGACCATGTAGCCAGGGGTGAAATAGTACTTAAGTATATTGACTCTAAATCCAACTTAACTGATATATTCACAAAACCCTTACCTGAATCAGAGTTTAGTTCACTAAGAAGGCAGTTAGGATTGTGTTCTGTAGAATAGGTTAAAAGGTTTCTTAAAATTGATTTCAAAATAGAATTTGAAAAATTGCTTTACTCAATTTCAAAATCAGTTTTCATTTTTTTTCGACTTAGTGTTATTTTTATTTAAACACTACCCCCTTTTAAAATTAGGGTTTTTCGAAAATGGACCTAGCCTAGGCCCTAACTGTAGAACTGCATGCACCTATAGACATAGAAGCCAGCATCTCACAAGCATCTTAGGGTACTTTTGATTGATAACCTAGAAAGGGTTGAGATGCTTAGGTCTTTGCCTTAATTCAAGATGCTTTAAGTCAGTGCATCTACAGTAATTGGGGCACTAAATACAACTTATACAGCAATCAAGTTAAGTGTCAAGCTTAGAAAATCTAACTTGAACAGAAACACTTAACTTGACTAACCCTAGCAAAAACTACTGTTTATAACAGTTAGTAAGTAGCTAATTGGGTTAGACAGGTCCCTACAGAGATAATTGACTGATTTAGTGCAATTGATTGATTTAAGTGTAAATCTAACTGATTCAGTACAGCAAATTATTTATTTTCTTTACTCATGCTATATTTATTTGTTTTGATATATGGCAAAGGGGGAGATAGAGAAAGGAAAGAAAAAAATTAATTATTTTTTTTAAAATTTTCCTTTATTCAAAAAGGTTCAAAATTTTGAGCTTTTTTAAGAAGTACTTAAGTTCTTAATGTTTTCAAAATCCTGCTAAGTACTCTAGCTTAGAATTTTTTTTGCTTTCAAAATTTTGCTAAGTACCTTCAAAACTCTTTACTCAAGCCTTCAAAATTCTGTTAAGTACTCTAGCTTAGAATTTTTCTTAAGCCTTCAAAATTTTGCAAAATACTCTAGCCTTTCAAAAGGTTCCTTTATTTTGAAAAACTTAAGACTTTAAAAAAAATTTACTCAAATTATGCTTTAAAAACTCTACTATGTATTTTTAAGTTACTTCTAAGTGACTAAAACTTAAGTTTTCAAAATACAAGTAAGGTTTTTTTTCCCCCCCACGAACTTTTGAAAAATCTAGGGGGAGATTCCCTCCAGGGGGAGGGAACAAAAAATAAAACTTTATCATGTTTTGCTTAAACTTAACTTTTTGAACTAAGGTTGTCATAAATAAAAAAGGGGGAGATTGTTGGTGCAGAAATGCACCTAAGTCAAACCTGTGTTTTGATAATGGCAACATAGTTCAAAAGTTAAGTCTTCTTGTTTTCTAAACAAGTTAATCAAATATGCAGGAAAAGCCCTAGCGAAGGACTGCTAGGCACTGGCGAAGGACTGCCAGCATCAAGCCCTAGCGAAGGACTGCTAGGCACTGGCAAAGGACTGCCAGCACCAAAAGCCCTAGCGAAGGACTGCTAGGCAACTGGCGAAGGACTGCCAGTTCACAAGACCTGACAAAGGACCGTCAGGCAAAAGTCCAACCAAAGGAGCGGTTGGCATCAGGTAAACTCTCCCGAGAGGAGTAGGTGAGGACGCGTTCCCCGTCGAGGGAACAGTAGGCGTCGGTTCGACCTAGGGCTCCATTTTGGAGACCAAAGTCAGAACCAAGATAGCTAAGGCTGTATAAAATCATAAATTAATTGTGTTATTGTGTTTTGGACTAACCCTGAATGCAGGACTGAAGGAACGTGTGTCTGCAACTCAGAGAGCCTCAAAGGAGTGAGGCAGCAGCTGAGTAAGGCGCCCTGAGTGTCCAGGGCGCCCTCAAGGTGAACCAAAACCAAGCGAAGCACAAGACATCTTAGGCTGCTTAATGGGCAAGGCGCCTTCAGCAGCGAAGGCGCCCTCGTCAGCCAAGGCGCCTTCAGCAGCCAAGGCGCCTCCAGCTCATCACTGCGAAGCCTCAGCTTCATCCACAACGAGATCTCTGCCGGAAGAAGTCAGCGAAGGCGCCCTCTATGACCAAGGCGCCCTCACGGTCAAACATTATCCCTGTTCGAGCGGGATAAAGTTTGACTGAGCGATCTGCGGATCGCTTGACACGTGGCAGGGCGCCCCCGACGTCCAGGGCGCCCCTGGGTGCTATAAATAGCACCCAACGCCCAAGCCTTCAGTATCGACTTCAAACCAACGCTTCCATACTCTTCTGTGCTCACTCCCTGCTCCGAAAACTGCCCAACTCGAGCCGACGACATCCCGCTGCTCCGAAAAGTCAACCTACAACCGGACGTCGGTAAAAGAAGAGTTTCATTTTCTTATTTACAGTTTATGTTGCTATACTTGTAATCTCTTTTTGTAAACTGAATTTGCGCTCATATAGAATTGCCCAAAGTAAACGATCAACGATCGTGGGCCTTGGAGTAGGAGTCGACACAGGCTCCGAACCAAGTAAAAACCACTGTGTCCTTTGTGTTGGTTTTTGTTTTTGTTTAATTCCGCTGCGTATGTACTCTTTAATAAAATCCGAAAGTTTTCCGATATTCACCCCCCCCCTCTATCGGGCTCCTCGATCCAACATGTATTCCCCAAACATCAAACAATTCAACTTTGAGGATGTAATCCAGGTGTATCTCATTTCGCTTGGTGATGTTCTCTATTTTTTTACAACAGTCACAAGATTGAACATGCTCTTGTGTGTGTTTGAACAAATGAGGTCAATAGAATTTAGCTTGCAGAATTTTGGTTGTTGTTTTCGCAATTCCTAAGTGTCCCCCATAAGATGAAGAATGATAATGATATAAAATCTCTTTAGTTACATCTTCTAACACTCACCTTCGGTAGATTGTATCAATACACTTCTTGTAAAGGAGTGGCTCATTCCAAATAGAATACTTGACATCACTAAGAAATTTCTTCTTCTATTGTGCAATAAAATTCAATGGAAGGATTCCACTAACTAGATAATTACAAAATTTGCATACCAAGGCACACTCATACTAGACACAGAAAAAAGGTACTCATTTGGGAAGGAATCATTGATATATAGGTAAATAATCTCCCATTTTGCCTTTTTCTCCTGGTAGATTCGAGATAAATGGTATGTCACCATATTTTTTGCCCCTTCTTTTCTCGTCATTCCAAATCGAATTCCTGAAGGAGAAAAATCCATCTAATGAGCCGTGGCTTAGCATCCTTCTTACTATGCAAATATTGGAAGGCTTCATTGTTAGTAGGAGCTCTAGAGTCAATTATGTGATGATTAACTAGGGACATTTTGTATTATATTCTATCATTAATGTCCTTGTGTAGTAGGTTCTTATCTACATTATATCGATTGGTTGAATCGATAGTGAGATAATGTAGAGAACACTACACTAAATTATTCCTAGTCAAGCATTAATATTCAGGGACAATATTAATGCATGGAGACTAGCATGTAGGTCAACTGATGACTTGAGCTCACAAGTCATGGATATGTGATATCAAGTTGACACATGAGTATAAATTGGAGAATATGTACTGAATGACCCGCCATGAGAAAGTTTTATAGATTGTCATATGGGTGTCATAGACTTTCTCATGTGACTATTGGTATGAATAGTCCTTAAACCTGAAGTCACTACGGTTCCCTACATAAGGAGTTATGTACTTTGGTATCGTCGAACGTCACCCGTAACAGGATGGACTATAAAGGCGATCACTGGGTATGTAATAAATTATGCGGAGGGATGTGAGTGATGTAGATGGGATCTATCCCTCCCATATAACGGGAGTGATATCTGTGGGCCCCTTGATCAAGTAGGACTACTAAAACGCATGTCCATGCTCAAATGAATCAATATGAGATATTGTGCTCATTTGTTTGAGTGAGTCTACTCGAGGATCAAGAAACACAAAGATTGATCAAGGATGACATGGTCTATGCCTCATTGCTCAATCTAGATATCAAGGATAGAAGGACAAGGTTATACATTATCATAGTCACGGAGGTTTAGTCGGATCTCGACTTTTCTTGTTACTTGGGTAGCAATGATGCATTGCTAGATGCCGCTCATTGCTTATGTGTCTAATGTTGGAGCAATCAGCCCTAAGATGGTCCGGTGTGGCCATAGGTTTTGATGTTTGGGCAAAGGGTTTAAGTTAGGTTTACCCTTGTATTTGATATGCGTATGTTGAGTGTGCAAGTTGTACAGGTTACGCATATGGACCTGACTGGACGGCCTCAGTACGGTGAAGGATGGCATGGAGGCCAGCTGGAGGCTGGCGTGCGTCTGAGGGACCATGGAGTGCAGGGACGATGAGCTGATGAGCGCGGACTTCAAGGCGTACGTGAAGGGTGGCATGGAGGCAAGCTGGAGGCTTGCGTACGGATCCGAGGGACGAGGGCCGAAGATGAAGAGGGCGCGAAGGCAACAGTCGAGGCTGCGGAGGAGGAGTCAGTCGAGTCGTCAGGGTACGAGTGCAGTGGAATGTACTCAGGAAGGGTAACCTTAGGTGATTGAGTAGACCAGTCGACTGGCCTGGGGGCAGTCGACTGATGGAACTCACAGAAAGGTCTCAGCCTGGGACCAGTCGACTGGCCTGGGGGCAGTCGACTGGTAGGTGGCTGGTGAGTTGGCTAAAATTCGAACGTTGGGGTGCAACGGTCGAATTTAGCTTGCACCAGTCGACTGCCCTTGGGGCAGTCGACTGGTAGCGAGGGTTTCAGCCCGACTCCCAGGATGGTTGGGTATAAGCCGAAGTGCCTGAAGATGTTTGAACAGCCTACAAAGGATTCACCACTCCTTGCGAGGAGATGTATACCCAGGCCTATCGTCGGATTGTTACTCAAAGCCTCTGGCCAGAGCATATCATGTTTAGAGTGCGAGTCTCTAAAATACATGAGAGTAATTAGAAATCCAAAGGACGAGAAAGAAATTACTTGGGCTAGGTGTGACGTAGTCAGCCTAGTGGGGACTGACACAAATAGACCGTGTCCTGAACCAAGTGGGTATAAGATGGTGAAGGGAATGGGGCACGATTCATTAGAGCTGCTGAAGGGTTTCGGAATTCTTTCTGAGGTCAACCGTTGATCTTTCGATTAATTGGGGGTCATGATGTACTACTAGGTGCCACTCATGATCGTTCTATAATTAGTTAATTATAGACGGCCAACATAAATCAAAAGCCTATTTAGTCACACGCACTACGAGTAATCCGAGGGATTTAAAACGAGTTGAAAATTGAATTTTCCGATCAAGAGAAATAAGTCGAATCTGAATTTATCAGAGGCGCAATGGAAGCTAAAAATGGCTAAGTCTTTTGAAGGCTTATTGGGCGAATTAAATGAGTTTAATTCGCGATCGGTTCGGTTTGAATTGGCCGGCCAAAGAGGGTGTCCACCCTCTTGGTTTGGCCGGCCACTACAAAGGGGATAAACCAATTTATTTGGTTTAATTAATAAAATAAATCTAGCGTGATTTCTAGGGCCGGCCCCCCTCTCTCTCTCTAGGGCCGGCGCCCCTCTCTCTCTAGGGCCGGGTCTCTCTCCTCCCCTAGGGCCGGTGCAACTCCCAAGGTGGGCGTGAGCTTCATCCACCAAGACGACCTCGGAGAAGAAGAAGCCGATCACATCTCCTTCCTTCTCGGAATTTAGATTCCGTCTCTTGGTGGTTAGTTTCCTATCTTTTCTCTTGTTATTCTAGTTGTGCCTTTAGAGAATCTAGTAGTTCTCGTCGGCATAAAACTCATGACTTTGCGAAGTCATCCCCAAGAGAACTCGGCGTGGACGCGAATAGAGGCGAAGCTTCCAAGGGACGCTACGGTTGGATCTCGTCCCTTACTTCGAGTTACGCGAGGTACTTGGTAAATTAGTTTACTTTTCTGCAAAGTTTTATTTTATGATCATGTCCACACACCATAAGGTTGCATGTTAGATACGTGGTTAGAATAATTTGAGAAATTATTTTATGCTAATTCTTCCACTGCACGTAAAAATTTAAAATTTTACGAACCCGTATCCTTGTCAACATGCACCAGGTACCAACAGTGGTATCAGAGCCGGTTAGTGTTCGACATAATCATATAATTGTTTTGCGGAAAACTTTGTCATGATCTCAATTTTGGAAAAAAAAATTCAATTATGGAAACTTTAAAATTATAATAAATTTTAGATTTAGGAATTTCTAAGTTTGGAAATCCTCATGAAATTTCTCAAACTTTTGAAATTTTCTAGTTTCTGAAATTTTATAATAATTGTGAAAACATCCCATCTTTGGAAACTTTCCAATTTTGGAAAATTTTCAATTTTAAAAATTTTCCAATTTTGGAAATACGTAAGTTTTCTTTGTACTAGAAACTTACAATTATTCTGAAAACGTATTTATGAAATCTTGCAATTTTGGGCACTTTCTTTCAAGAATGTCTAGACAAATTTATGAACAGTTAATTGACAATTAAATTTGAATTGGTTTTTAAATTGACAACAAAATTCTTTATTTTGGATTGAGCCTCGGGGAGCCGTCCAATTTAAAGTTAGTTGTTGTAATTTAATTTACCAATTTTAAATGAAATTGTCATGTTTGATTTGGATTGAGCCTCGGGGAGCCGTCAAAATTGGATTTACAACGAATTACTTTTCTTTGGGTATCTGAGCCTCGGGGAGCCACCCTTAGAAAACGATTTGTTGTAATTAATTAAATCCATGAATAAAATATGTTTAAGAGGTGATGCTCTTACATATTGTTGTCTCCAAAATTAATTAGGAAAATGGTTTCCTATAGAGTTTCTTAAATGAGATTTTCATGAAAATAATATGTGGTTGAATTAAGGGATTTGTCTCTAAATTTAATAAGATTTGATTTAGTGAAATCAAAGTCTTAAAACATATTATTTCCGAAATTGATTATGACAATTTAGGAAATTGTTTCCCAAAACAATTCCTTAAATAAAGTATGAAATTAGAATTAGGAAATCCGGTTCCTAATTCAAATAATGAGACTTGATAAATTAAGTCACATACGTACTTTATTAAGGAAATTGTTAGTCATGACATAATTCTATGTCATGAATGTGCTTAGAAAAGAAAGGATGAGACCCAAAACCCCTTACAAAATATTAAGGCCAACACCTTCCATTAATATGGTTAGAATCGGAGTTTTGTTTCTCGTTTGGGTTGATGGACACATCCATGCCCAGCTTGAGCCTCAACATGTTCAAACCATGGAATTAGTTTATGGATAATATAGTTGGAGTCAGAGGTCAATCCTTAGTTTTGATTGTTGGACACATCCAAGCCTGACTAAACGTTTGAATGAGCTCCAACCATATTAAAACTATTTCTTGATTAATGGGTCAGCCTTAAGCTTGGAGCATCAATTTGTTGTGCCACAGCCAAGGTCGATGCAAAGAGAGGTGCAGTTGGGTGCTATGTATAAAGTTGCATACTTGTTAATGAGTTAACAACCCAATGATTTATGCAAACATTCAATTAGTTGATAGCATAAAGTGATACTTATATATATGTGATGTGTAATCGGTATAATTACCTACCTTCATATCTAAGAAAAACTTGATGGCCACAGCCATGGTGTAATCGGTATAATTACCTACCTTCATAGCATTTTCTAGCATGAAATTCTACTCTAAAACCGGCATCACATAATTAACTTACACTTAATAAATTAAACTTCGTATCTTTGATTAAAAGTACCTTATGTATGGAAATGGTGGGAGATACCTCAATTGTGCCCCTACCAATGATTCTCAACTTTCCACTATTCCCAAAGAAGACCGTCCCTTCTCTTAGGTAGCTAATAGTGGTGAACTTGCTCACATTCCCGGTCATGTGTCTTGAGCATCCACTATCTACTATCTACATGGTTGGGGCCTCCTTCACCTTTACCTAAATAACATGGAAAACATACTCTTTTGGTACCCATATCTTTGATCCATAAGCATCATTAAGAAATCTCTTAGGTACCCATGCCTTCTTTGTGGTTCCCCTAGCTCCTAGTCTCCTAGATGTACCAATCCTACCGGTAAGTGAAACAAATGATACTTCCTTGGTCTTAGGCCTATAACCCAACCCTGCCTTGTTATATACAACCCTTTGACTATTGATGATCATATCAAGGTTACTTGATCCCACTTGGAATTTCCTAAGGGTCTTAGTGAGGTCATCTACCTATTTCCTTAATTCCCTATTTTCATTTTCAAGGTGTGAAACATGTGAAGAGGTAGAACTAGCATGCAAATCTTTAAGTTTAGTAGCTTCTACTCTAAGCATGGCAATTTGTTCTTTTAAATCCTTAACTTTACTTCTAGCCTTAGCTAAGTCCATGTTTGTGCTAGAAATTATTTTCACTAAAGTAGAGGAGGGTAAGTGGTATACCTCACTTACCGAAGCTTCTGACTCCAATGATGAAGTGGAGGAGCTCTCATCTTCACTACTTGAGCTTCGTTCATCGTCTAATGAGTCCGAGTGATCTTGTGCCATAAGAGCAAAGTGGGAGACTTGCTCTTCTTCTTCCTCTAAGGATGAGGGATCATCCCAAGTCGCCTTGAGGTTCGTGGCACCGTTCTCCTTTCCCTTTGATTTCTTCTTATCACTCTTCTTCTTCTCTTCCTTCTTGTCATCCCTTTTCTTCAATTGGGGGCACTCGTTCTTCATATGTCCCTCTTGGTGGCTGTAGCGACCCGCCTTCTCTACCTTAGACGGACCGTTACTTTGTCTACTTCTTGACTCTAATGCAACGACTAAAATTGCGGAACTTTCTTTAACTTTTTTTTTTGTATTTAAATCTATCTAAGAATGATATTCTAACTTTAATAGTCATGCATTTAAACTCATCACACAAGGTTCTATAATATTACTAGAGCATTATGGAATATGAATGCAACTTTTCTAAGCATATTTAAAGCAATAACACTTAATTCAAAAGGAGACTAACAACATCTTGGCACATGCATCAAATAACTCCTAACCATTTCTACCTATCCAAACTCCACTTATCAGATTCTATAACATTTCTAGAACTTCATAGAATGTAAATCATACTTTTCTACCAAATTTACAAGCATTTTAAGCACAATTAGGACTTAGTCCAAAAGGGAATAATAAGCTCAAGAATAAGTCTAAAATTCAATGTATCAACATGCTAAACTACTCATGCCCTTGCTCATCTAGTGCATTCACAAAAGTATGCATACTAATTGAAATGACATGGAATCTTCATTCTACAAAATTGAGCATGTAAAACTATCCAAAGCATAAATGTTTAATAAACTCCATAACTCAATAACTTGGAACTTGGAAACCTTAAACATTACATTTCAAATAAGCTAGACTGTCTCGTCCCAAGGACCTCTCCAAGGTCAGCCACCACACACACGTCACTCAGCACCGCCTCGTCGTCTTCCTTCAGAATTGCTTGCCTTTATCTTTATCTGCAGCAAGAGGAAATGCAACTAATAAGCATAAAGCTTAGCAAGTACTATCTAGCTCACAAAATCTCGAAATGTGCAAGCATGCTTTTTAAACAATGTGAAATCACATGAGATACTTTTATGCTTAAAAGAAACACTAAAACGTGTATAACTCAAAACATGCATACTCAAGCATTAATAAGTCTTAACTCACTTTTTCTTGGCTTAACTTGAAACTTTAGCAATTCTTTAACTTTAAATCTTTCTTTAACTTTTAGAAAACTTCCTTAAACTTTAGAAAAACTTTGCTAAAGCATATACTTGAAAATAATAACTCACTTGGATCCACTTAAGACGTAAGTACCATCTTATGCACGTTCCCTAAAAGGTTGGGGTAGCGAGCCGCCAGTCCTAATAGAGCAGACCTTGGTCTACCAGGGCCAAGACCTTGGAATTGGACACCTGGATTTCTTTAATGACGCCCTTGGACGCCGGGTACTGGCCTTAGAAAATAAAATAGCTTTTCTCTCTTTTCTTTCTTATCTTTAAATGCCTTGGCATTTTATCGAACACCTTGTGTGCCCAAATCCCTAAGTCTTGACTTTTGGGGATTTCGTAAGGCCTTGGCCTTCTCTTTTCTTTTTCTTTATCTTTCTTTTCTTTTCTTATAGATTTCTTAGACCCTAAACTCACATAGGATACTCTATCAAATATATATAAGCATATAATGAACTAAGATCACATGCAAAATCTTAAACTAAAAGTAAATATCTCCTTTAAAACTTTTAAGGGAAAATTCTTGCGGAAAACTGCCTCTTACTGTAGGTGAGCAGTGCTTACCTCTATATCTTGGACTTACAACCAAGAACGGCGTCGGAGGTTCCGGAGAAACTCGGAGTCTCGGAGATTTCTTCGCGCTCATGCGTTCCTCTCGTCGTGGGGATTCCGAATATCGGAAAATCTCTCGGAGGAGAGCCTTGGCTGGCCACCGGAGGAAAGCCCTAGGCTTGGTGTGGTTTCGCCCAAGAGAGGAGAGAAGAGGGCGGCGTGCGGCTGGTTTGGGCGAGGAAGGGTTTTAGTTGAGGGAAAATAAAACTTCTCTCCTTAATTATCTATTTATACTTATGGGGGCGAATTTACCTAATTATACCTTATCTATTGTTTCGCTCAATTTATTTTAACAAAAACAAACCAACGCAGCTGGTCTGCCCATTCGTCTCTCATAGCATAGGTGAAGGGTTCGATTCCCACCTACGCGATTTTCTGTTTATAACCCTTTTTGCCACTTTCGTTTACGGAAAAATTCTATAAAAATATCCATAAATTTGGAATAAATTCTAAGATACTTCTAAAATTAGTTTCGAGAATTTTCGGGCGTTACAATCCCCCATACCTTATAAAAAGTTCATCCTCGAACTTAAAACAACTCTGGGTATTTTTGCCTCATGCTGTCCTCTAGTTCCCATGTTGCCTCTTCTACTTGTGATTTTGCCATATGACTTTCACTAATGGTACCTCCTTGTTTCGCAATTTCTTAACTACTCGGTCTATTATCTGAATAGGCCGACTATCATAACTGAGATCTTCGCGAACTTGTACCGTCTGTGGCTCTATCACCTGGGTGGCATCTGGGATATGCTTCTTCATCATAGAAACATGAAATACGTTGTGGATAGCTGACATCTCCTGAGGTAGCTCCAACTCATAAGCTACTTTGCCAACTCTTCTAGTGATGGGGTATGGTCCTACATATCTGGGACTTAGCTTGCCCTTCTTCCCAAAACGCATTACTCCCTTCATGGGAGCCACTTTGAGGAACACTGTATCCCCAACTTCAAATTCTAATGGTCTGCGCCGTGTATCAGCATAGCTCTTCTGGCGGCTTTGAGCTGTTTCTATTCTCTGGCGGATCTGCTGTATGGCTACGGTGGTATCATCTATAAGATCTGTCTGTAAGCCTAACTCTTGCCTCTCACCACCCTCGTACCAGCAGATAGGAGATCTACACCTCCGTCCATATAAAGCCTCATAGGGTGCCATGCCGATAGTGGCCTGATAACTATTGTTGTAAGCAAATTCCGCTAAGCACAAATATCTGCACCAACTGCCCTTGAAATCTAAAGCACAAGCTCTGAGCATATCTTCTAGTACTTGATTAACCCTCTCTGTCTGACCATCTGTCTGAGGATGGAAAGCTGTGCTGAACTTCAGTTTGGTGCCTAGAGCTATCTGTACGCACTCCCAGAAGTGCGAAGTGAACCTACTGTCCCTATCTGAAATGATAGTCTTAGGGACTCCATGTAGTCTGACGATCTCCTTGAGGTATAACTGAGCTAGTTGTTCCATGGAATAGGAGATCCTGATGGCTAGGAAGTGGACAGACTTAGTCAATCTGTCTACTATTACCCAGATTGCATCATATCCATTCGTTGTTCTGGGTAGTCCCACTATGAAATCCATGGAAATATCTTCCCATTTCCCGTTCTGGAATCTGAATAGGCTGCAGAACTCCACCTGGTCTCTGGTGCTCTGCTTTGACTCTCTGGCAGGTCAAGCAGGTACTGATATATCTGGCCACGTCTCGCTTGAGTCCAGACCACCAGAACCTTTGCTTTAAATCTTGGTACATCTTGGTAGAACCAGGATGCATAGAGTACGGGGTACTATGGGCTTCTTCTAAAATATTCTTTCTTAGTTCCTCATCATTGGGGACGCAAAGGCGGTCTCCAAGATTGAGGATGCCACTCTCTGATACTCGAAACTCTGAATCTTCTGCCTCTTGGATCCCCTACTTGATCTTCTGGATCTCTGGGTCTTGATCTTGCTTTTCTTGTATATCTATAAGCAGGGTTAACTCTAGGGTCAATGCAGAAAATTGCCCAACCATAACCTCGACTCCAAAATCTTTTATTTCTTTCTGAAGTGGTGGAGACAGTGATGATAGGGACATCAGTGCTGCACAGGATTTTCTGCTCAGTGCATCTGCCACTTTATTAGCTTTACCTGGGTGGTAGAGGATTTCACAGTCATAATCTTTGACCAACTCTAGCCACCTGCGCTGCCTCATATTCAGCTCCTTCTGAGTGAAGAAGTACTTCAAACTCTGATGGTCTGTGAAGATTCTGCACTGCACTCCATACAGGTAGTGTCTCCAGAGCTTCAGTGCAAAGACCACAGCTGCTAGCTCAAGGTCGTGAGTAGGGTAATTCTTCTCATAGTCCTTGAGCTGTCTGGAGGCATATGCTATTACTTTACCGTCTTGCATGAGGACAGCTCCAAGGCCCATCTTGGATGCATCACTGTAGATATCAAAGGCCTTGTCACTCTCTGGAACAGTCAGGATGGGAGTACTAGTCAATCTCTTCTTCAGTTCTGGGAAGCTGTGCTCGCATTTATCTGACCACTCAAACTTCTGATTCTTTCTGGTCAGGGCTGTGAGAGGAGAGGCTATTCTGGAAAAGTCCTCCACAAATTTTCTGTAATATCCTGCCAGGCCTAAGAAGCTTCTGATTTCACTGCATTCTTGGGTCTACACCAGTTGCTGACTGCTTCTATCTTGGCTGGATCAACTTGAATGCCTTCTTTGGATACAATGTGACCTAGGAAGGCCACCTGATCTAGCCAAAAACTCACACTTTGAGAATTTTGCATAGAGCTTCTCCTGCTGAAGGATCTGCAGCACTATCCTCAAGTGTGTAGCATGGTCCTCTGGAGTCTGTGAGTATATGAGAATATCATCAATAAATACAATGACGAATTTATCGAGATACTCCCTGAAGATGTGGTTCATCAGCTCCATGAAGACTGCTGGAGCATTGGTTACTCCAAAAGGCATCACTACAAATTCGTAGTGGTCGTATCTTGTCTGAAGGCCGTCCTGGGGATGTCACTTTCTTTAACCTTTAGCTGATGATACCCAGAACGCAGATCTATCTTCGAGAATACTGTAGCCCCTTTGAGTTGATCAAATAAATCATCTATTCTAGGAAGGGGGTACTTGTTCTTGATGGTTACCTTGTTCAGAGCTCTGTAGTCTATGCACAGACGCATAGACCCATCCTTCTTCTTGACGAAAAGTACAGGAGCTCCCCAGGGTGAATGACTCGGGCGAATGAAGCCCTTGTCTAGTAGCTCCTGGAGTTGCTCTTGTAATTCCTTCAACTCTGCTGGAGACATACGATATGGGGCCTTCGAGACCGGACCGGTACCTGGTACTAGCTCGATCTCGAATTCCACTTCTCTGTTGGGAGGTAGTCCAGGTAGTTCTTCTGGGAATACTTCTGGATACTCACAGACTACCCGTACATCCTCCTGCTTGCGCTCTTCCTTTGCTTCTATGTCCACTATGTGCAAGAAAACCAGCACACCCTTGTTCTAGCATCTGGTGGGCTGCCAAGGCTGAGAGGAATTTCTGAGTCTTCCTCCTTGGGGCTCCTTGAAATTCGAACGGTGGTTCTCCTTCTGGACTGAAAACCACCTTCCTCCGCGACAGTCCACTGAAGCGCTGTACTTACTGAGGAAATCCATGCCCAGTATGACGTCGAAGTCTTGCATCGCAAGGACTATTAGATCGACATATAGCTCTCGGTCTGAAATCTTGA
>JAGFNQ010004175.1:0-87528 GCA_024364735.1 Boesenbergia rotunda | reverse complement strand
AATCAAATAATTGTTTTGTGGAAAACTTTGTCATGATCTCAATTTCGGAAAAAATTTTCAATTATGGAAACTTTCAAATTATAATAAATTTTAGATTTAGGAATTTCAAAGTTTGGAAATCCTCATGAAATTCGCAAACGTTTGAAATTTTCTAATTTCTGAAATTTTATAATAATTGTGAAAACTTCCCATCTTTGGAAACTTTCCAATTTTGGAAATTTTTCTATTTTAGAAATTTTCCAATTTTGGAAATATGTAAGTTTCCTTTGTACCAGAAACTTACAATTATTCTGAAAACCTATTTTTGAAATCTCGCAATTTTGGGCACTTTCTTTTAAGAAAGTCTAGACAAATTCATGGACAGTTAATTGACAATTAAATTTGAATTGGTTTTTAAATTGACAACAAAATTCTTTATTTTGGATTGAGCCTCGGGGAGCCGTCCAATTTAAAGTTAGTTGTTGTAATTTAATTTCCCAATTTTTAATTGAAATTGTCATGTTTGATTTGGATTGAGCCTCGGGGGCCGTCCAATTGGATTTACAACACATTACTTTTCTTTGGGTATCTGAGCCTCGGGGAGCCACCCTTAGAAAATAATTTGTTTAATTAATTAAATCCATGAATAAAATATGTTTAAGAGGTGATGCTCTTACATATTGTTGTCTCCAAAATTAATTAGGAAAATGGTTTCCTATAGAGTTTCTTAAATGAGATTTTCATGAAAATAATATGTAGTTGAATTAAGGGATTTTCTCTTAATTAATAAGATTTGATTTAGAGAAATCAAAGTCTTGAACATATTATTTCCGAAATTAATTATGACAATTTAGGAAATTATTTCCCAAAACAATTCCTTTAATTAAGTATGAAATTGGAATTAGGAAATCCGGTTCCTAATTCAATTAATGAGACTTGATAACTTAAGTCACATACATACTTAATTAAGGAAATCGTTAGTCATGACATAATTCTATGTCATGAATGTGCTTGGAAAGAAAGGATGAGACCAAAACCCCTTACAAAATATTAAGGCCAACACCTTCCATTAATATGGTTAGAATCGGAGTTTTGTTTCTCGTTTGGGTTGATGGACACATCCATGCCCGACTTGAACCTCAACATGTTCAAACCATGGAATTAGTTTATGAATAATATAGTTGGAGTCAGAGGTCAATCATTAGTTTTGGTTGTTGGACACATCCAAGCCTGACTAAGCGGTTGAATGAGCTCCAACCATATTAAAACTATTTCTTGATTAATGGGTCAGCCTTAAGCTTGGAGCATCGATTTGTTGTGCCACAGCCAAGGTCGATGTAAAGAGAGGTGCAGTTGGGTGCTATGTATAATGTTGCATACTTGTTAATGAGTTAACAACCCAATGATTTATGCAAACATTCAATTAGTTGATAGCATAAAGTGATAGTTACATATATGTGATGTGTAATCGGTATAATTACCTACCTTCATAGCTAAGAAAAACTTGATGGCCACAGTCATGGTTGTTCTTATCTATGGTTGGATATCAACCTATTTGGAGATGTTCCTACGATCTCCCGAATTGATAATAAGGGTGACTCAATTCGTAAAATAAATAGGATTTAATTTATGTATGATGATACATTCTTTAATCATTCTTCTCACATAATCTCAATTTGTATTTCTAGGATAATCACTCGATCATGTCTTCCCTAAACTTGCGTTCCATTTTGGACACCAATAAACTGACTGGGCCGAACTTCATGGACTGGCTTCGAAACCTGAGGATAGTCCTCAAGGCAGAGAAGCTTGCTTATGTCCTTGAAGATCAACTTCCCAACCGTCCTCCTGAAAATGCAACTCCAGACCAGTTTCCTGAGTTGCTCAACCTGCTGAAGACTGTAGAGCCTTCTGTGAAGCAGGATCAAAGACGGTACTGTTAGTTGGTTCCTCGAAGAAAGGTTCTAAGAGGAAGGCCAAAGAACAGAATAAGGGAAAGAGAAAAAGGCCAAAAAGACTGAAAATACCCAAAAGGCACTTGCCATCACTGTGGCAAGGAGGGTCACTGCGAAGAAACTGCAAGTTTATCTTGAGTCCTTGAAAGAGAAGGCATCCGATGCCCCATCCTCTTCAAGTATCTTCGTTATTGAATGTCACTCTATTTCCTCAAACACTGGGTACTTGATACTGGGTGTAGCTCACATATATGTAATGACATACAGGGGCTAAGGAATAGAAGAAGACTCGTCAAGGAGAAGCAAATTGCGAGTTGGAAATGGAGCAAAGATTGCTGCTGTTGCCATCGGAACATATTTGCTAAAGCTCCCGACTGGACGTGTCTTAGAATTGGATAATTGTTATTTCGTTCCTTCGTTAATAAAGAACATTGTATCTATTTCATGTTTGAATGAAAAGGGTTATCATTTAACTTTTAGTAACAATTGTTGTTACATAACTTTAAATGGCGTTCTTTATGGGAATGGAACTTTGTGCAATGACATCTACACGTTAGATTTATCCAGTGACGTTTTCAATATCGAAGTTAGCAACAAACGTGCTCGAATAGATAATCGAATAGACTCCTACACTTGGCATTGCCGTCTTGGCCATGTAAGTAAGAAACGCATGACCGAATTGCACCGATGTGGAATTTTGGAATCATTTGAACCCGATTCATTTGATACATGCGAATCGTGCTTAAAAGGCAAGATGACCAAATTACCCTTTCCGGAAAAGGTAATCCAGTGGGAGAATTGCTTGGTCTAATACATACTGATGTATGTGGACCAATGTCAACTCTTGCACAAGGAGGCTATAGCTACTTCATCACCTTTATCGATGATCACTCACGATTCGGGTAGTGTTCTTGATGAAACACAAATCTGAAGCCTTTGAGAAATTCAAAGAGTTCAGAAATGAAGTAGAGAAACAGCTTGGCAAAAGTATTAAAATACTTCGATCCGATCGGGTGGTGAATACTTAAGTCAAGAGTTTCAAGATTATCTAAGGGACAATGGGATATTATCCCAATGGACTCCGCCGTATACACCACAGCATAATGGTGTATCTGAGAGGCGCAACCGAACCTTGATGGACATGGTTAGGTCATGATGAATCATGCAACTCTTCCAAAATCCTTTTGGGGTTATGCACTTAAGACAGCTGTTTACTTGCTAAACAGAGTCCCGACCAAGGTAGTCTCTACTACTCCATATGAGATTTGGAATAGTAAGAAACCTCACTTAACTCACCTTAAGATATGGGGTTGTCCTGCTTATGTGAAGCGGTTGTATCAGACAAATTGGATGCTAAGTCTGATAAATGTCTATTTATTGGATACCCTAAGGAAACGAAGGGTTACCAATTCTATCATCCCTTGGAACAAAAGGTGTTTGTTTCAAGGCATGCTGTATTTCTAGAAAAAGAATTTCTTTTACAAGAAAACAGTGGGAGTGGCATTGAACTTGATGAAGTTCAAGAAACTCCAATAGACATTACAGAGACACCTAGTCTAGGCCCACAACCGATAATTCATAATGATGAGCTATCAGTTGAACCTAAAACTACACCACCTCTTCGTAGGTCTGATAGGACACGCAACATTCCAGAGAGATACGGATTTCTCGTAAGTGAATCGAACGACGTGTTGCCATTGGCGATGACGAACCTATCAGTTATGAAGATGTTCTGAAAAATTCAGAAAGGGACAAATGGCTTGAGCCATGAAGTCGGAAATGGATTCCATGTACGAAAATCAAGTATGGGACTTGGTTAACCCACCTGAAGGGATTAAACCCATAGGGTGCAAGTGGGTTTTCAAGAAAAAAACCGACATGGAAGGTAATGTTGTTACCTTTAAGGCTAGATTAGTGGCAAAAGGATATCGTCAAAAACAAGGAATTGATTATGACGAAACCTATTCGCCAGTAGCTATGCTTAAATCCATTCGGATGCTCCTAGCCATAGCAGCTCATTATGATTATGAGATATGGCAAATGGATGTGAAAACAGCTTTCCTTAACGGAAACCTGCTTGAGGATGTATACATGATACAACCTGAAGGTTTCACATCGGTTGATAAAACCAAGGTATGCAAGCTTCGACGATCCATATATGGACTGAAGCAAGCATCTAGGAGCTGGAACATCCGTTTTGATGAGACAATCAAAAAGTTTGATTTCTCACAAAATCCTGACGAACCTTGTGTGTACAAGAAGGTTAGTGGGAGTGCAGTCGTATTCCTAGTATTATATGTCGATGACATCTTACTTATAGGAAACGATATATCAGTCTTACAGACAGTTAAAATTTGGTTGTCCAAAACTTTCTCCATGAAAGACCTGGGAGAAGCAACCTATATCCTTGGGATTAGAATCTATAGAGATAGATCAAAACGGTTGCTTGGTCTTTCGCAGTCTACATATATAGACCGAGTGCTAAAAAGGTTTAGCATGTCGGAATCCAAGAAAGGTTACCTTCCCATTAGGCATGGGATCAACCTTTCAAAGTCTATGTGTCCGCGCACAGAAGACGAGAGGATTTGCATGAATAAGATTCCCTATGCATCCGCGATAGGATCTATCATGTATGCTATGTTATGTACTAGGCCGATGTATCGTATGCTTTGAGCGTCACAAGCAGATACCAGTCGGATCCAGGAATGGATCATTGGGCGGCTGTTAAGACAATCCTTAAGTACTTAAGAAGAACTAAGGATGTGTTCCTAATATATGGAGAAGGAGATATGGTAATACGTGGGTATACAGATGCCAGTTTCCAGACAGATAAGGATGACTCCAAATCGCAGTCTGGATACGTATTTACTTTGAATGGAGGCGCAGTAAGTTGGAAAAGTTCCAAACAAGACACCGTAGCGGATTCACCACGGAAGCGGAATATATCGCAGCTTCGGAAGCAGCAAAGGAAGCAGTCTGGATCAAGAAGTTTGTCTCGAACTTGGCGTGGTTCCAACCATTGATGAGCAGTGCCGGTTTACTGCGACAACAATGGAGCTATTGCACAAGCAAAGGAACCAAGGTCTCATCAGCGATCCAAACACGTGCTTCGCCGCTATCATTTGATCAGAGAGATTATAAGTAGGAATGACATACAAATTGAGAGAGTTCCCACTGAAAGGAATATAGCGGATCCTTTAACTAAGGCCTTGCCTCAAAGTAAGTTTGAGGGTCATGTTAGAGCTTGTGGTATTGGATACCGTAGCGATTGGCATTAGGCCAAGTGGGAGTTTGTTAGTGATATGAGAGAAGTGTCCTAAGGCAATCGCCTTATGATTGTAAACATTTATTTTAATAAATGATAATTCACTATTTGAGTATACATGCTTGTGTATTTGATTGGGATCTTAAACTCATCTACTGAATGTCCGCAATACAACTCACAGCATAAGAGAATTTGTGATGGGATCACAACTAGTGATTATCTCTAATGTGCAAATGTGAAGTATTGAAATTATCCCTAGTCGATGAATTGATAAAAACGGACACTATCAATTCTGTTGAGACTAGCATGGGTTATTCTCTAATCAGCTGATTCTCACTGGCTGGTGACATTGGGATGTCCGGAGATAAACATGGATGCTAGTTAAGGGAACTAGTTCATTGGAGTGACTAGCTGTAAGACTTCATATGGGAATCTACATGTAGATATGTCAATGAAGATCTTACTGCGGCTTAAGTGCGATGTTCCTTTGACTTGCGGTGTTCAAGTCATCTTGGTCATGGAGACTTATACTTTGACATCTTAAGCAAGCATCTCCAAGGAGGTGTGGACCCAGGATGATTGGGTATAAGCCGAAGTGCCCGAAGATGTTTGAACAGCCTACAAAGGATTCACCACTCCTTGCGAGGAGATGTATACCCAGGCCTATCGTCGGATTGTTACTCAAAGCCTCTGGCCATAACATATCATGTTTAGAGTGCGAGTCTCTAAAATACATGAGAGTAATTAGAAATCCAAAGGACGAGAAGACACTACTTGGGCTAGGTGTGACGTAGTCAGCCTAGTGGGGACTGACACCATGACCGTGTCCTGAACCAAGTGGGTATAAGGTGGTGAAGGGAATGAGGCACGATTCATTAGAGCTGCTGAAGGGTTTCAGAATAATTTCTTCTGAGGTCAAACCGTTGATCTTTCGATTAATTGGGGATCATGATGTACTACTAGGTGCCACTCATGATCGTTCTATAATTAGTTGATTATAGACGGCCAACATAAATCGAAAGCCTATTTAGTCACACGCACTACGAGTAATCCGAGGGATTTAAAACGAGTTGAAAATTAGATTTTCCGATCAAGAGAAATAAGTCGAATCTGAGTTAATCAGAGGCGCAATGGAAGCTAAAAATGGCTAAGTCTTTTGAAGGCTTTTTGGGCGAATTAAATGAGTTTAATTCGCGACCGGTTCGGGTTGGTTTGGCCGGCCAAAGAGGGTGCCAAACCCCCCTTGGGTGGCCGGCCACAATAGAGGAGAAAACCAATTAATTTTGGTTTAATTAATAAAATAAATCCAGCGTGATTTATTTTATAAATTATGGATAAATAAATTTGTATAAAGAAATTTATATAAATAAATTTATAGAAATTTATTCTTTTTATGGAAGATTAAAATAATCCATGAATTGGTTTATTTTAATTTTATAAAATCAATTATGAATTGATTTTTCCATAATAAGAAAGTTTATAAATTTCTTATAAAATTTATTCCATAATTTAAAGAGAAGAAGAATTTGTTTTATTATAAATTAGTTATAATAAAACTTGGTTTAAACGGAATAATTAAGAATTAAGAAAATTTTATAAATAAATTTATAAAAAAAAAAAAAAAAAAAAAAAAAAAAAAAAAAAAAAAAAAAGTTAAAAATAATAATAAGAAAATTTATAAGATAAATTTCTTATAACTAATTCCGTTAATTCCGTTAGAGGGAGACTTAGCAAAGGAGTTGCTACTATATAAAGGAACCAAAGGCTAGCCCTTAATCCAATCAATAATCAAGTTGTAAGAGCTCTCCCTCTCTCTCTCTTCTCTTCTCCCTCCCCTCTCCCCCTTAGGGCCGGCGCCCACTTGTGATTAGGGCCGGCGCCCAACCTCCATCCAAGGGTCAAGGTTTGGCGTGAGCTTCAAGGAGAAGGAGAACCCGAACCAAGAAGAAGAAGAAGCGGATAGCGACTCCTCTCTTCTCGGAATTCGATTCCGTTACTTCGTTGGTTAGTTTCTTAATTCTTCTCTTGATCTTCTAAGTTGTGCCCATAGAGAATCTAGTAGTTCTCGTCGGCACAAAACTCGTGACTTTGCGAAGTCATCCCGAAGAGAACTCGGCGTGGACGCGAATAGAGGCGAAGCTTCCAAGGGACGCTACGGTTGGATCTCGTCCCTTTCTTCGAGTTACGCGAGGTATAAAAGTAAATTAGTTTACTTTTCCGCAAACTTTTATTTTATGATTATGTCGATACACTATAAGGTTGCATGCTAGATACGAAGTTAAAATAATTTAGAAAATTATTTTATGCAAATTCTTCCGCTGCACGTAAAAATTTAAAATTTTACGAACTCGTATCCTTGTCAACATGCACCCGGTCCCAACATTTCCTAAAAACCTATGGATGAGAACTCGATTTTGCACATAGCAGGCTGTATTCACAGCTTCAGCCCATAAGTAACTCGGGAGTGAGTACTAAATAAGCATACTTCGTGCAGCCTCTTGAAGAACACGGTTCTTCCTCTCTACAACACCATTTTGTTGTGGTGTTCTAGGAGTAGAGAACTCATGCCTATAACCCTTATCTTGACAAAATTCTAGAAACCTTTGGTTTTGAAATTCACCTCCATGATCACTTCTTATTGTCTTAACTGTTGATGATTTCTCATTTTCAACCCTTCTACAAAAAGAAATGAAAATATCTAAGGTTTGATCCTTATATTTTAAAAAGTAAGTCCAAGTATATCTAGTAAAATCATCAATGATAACAAGGCAATATCTACTTCCATTTAATGATGTGATGGTACTACAATCAAATAGATACATGTGAAGTAAATCTAAAGCATTGGAACTACTTACAGTGCTTTTACCTTTATGTGCAGATTTTGTTTGCTTACCCATTTGACACGCATCACATAATTTATCTTTTCCATACTTGATGCTTGGTAAGCCTCGCACTAGTCCCTTGTTGGCCAACTTCCGGATGTTCTTCAAGTTCACATGTGGTAGTCTCCAGTGCCAAAGAGTGGACTCTTCTTCTTTTGACATGAAACACTTAGCAACAGCATTAGTAGCACTTTTAAATGAAACTTGCTAAATATTGTCTACTCTTGCTCCTACTAGTACCGTGTCCAAGGTGTCATTTTGTCTAACTAGACATTGACTTGGTTGGAAATCAATTGTGTAACCCGTGTCACACAATTGACTGACACTTAGGAGATTAAACTTCATCCCCTTGACTAGAAGGACATTTGAGATTCTAAGACATTCGGATATTTGAATGTCTCCTATTCCTATGACCTTAAGGCTACCATTGTTACCAAATGATACATTACCTCTACTCTTCTTGTGAAATGTGGTAAACAATGATCTATCCCCGGTCATGTGTTTGGAGCATCCACTATCAACGAACCAAGTTGATAGATGCTCCCCCTCAATCACAACCTACACAATTCGAAAAATAGAAGTCTTAGGTACCCAAACCTTGGGACCTAAAGCATCAACTAAGCATGACTTTGGCACCCATGCCTTGACAACTTTCTTTTGGATTTTGGGTGTCCTAGATTGTCTCATGTCAGTCCTAGACATGAGAGATACAAAAGAGGGTTCCTTAGGGCGGTAACCAATACCGGCCCTATTGTAGACCGCTCTTTGGGCATTCAAAATCATATCTAAGGTCTTAGAGCTATTTGAGAATTTCCCAAGAATATTCTTGAGCTTCTCAACTTCACTCTTCAATGATTGGTTTTCCTCCACTAACTCATTATCATGCAAATCACTGATTTCCTCAACCTTAGAGGATTTCAAGCTTACAATCTCATGTTTCAAAGATTTAATTTCATCTTCTAGTAATTCAACATGCAAGTCATCAATGTTATCATCCCTAGAAGCTTTCAATTGGTCAATCTCTAATTGCAATGCTTTAACTTTGTTCTTGGATTTCTTAAGCATACTAGTTAAACATGCAATTGCTCTACAACATTTTTCAAGCTTAGGGGAAGTTACCTCTTCATCATCCGAAGATGATGAAGCCGCGTTTGAGGAGCTTGAAGTTTCTTCACTGCTCTCTTCTCCAAGAGCCATGAGAGCCACTTGCCTTGTGCTCTTCTCCTCCTTCTCATCATCGGATGAACTAGAAGATGACTCATCCCAAGAAGCCTTCAAAGCTTTCTTCTTCTTCTTCTTCTTCTTGGATTTCTCTTCTTTTCTTTTAGATTTCTCCTCCTTCTTGAGCTTCGGACATTCATTCTTGAAATGCCCTTTCCTACCACACTCAAAGCAAGATGCATTATTCTTATCAAGCTTGAATTCACTAGTGTTACCTCTCCTTTTGAAACGTCGGTCTCTTCGCATCATCCTCCGCACGAAGTTCGCCATTTCGGATGAGAGGAGTCACTGCCATCTTCCTCCGAGTTTGACTCGGATTCGGAGGAGGATGAAGATGATGAAGATCCTTCTTCTTCTCCTTCTTCTTCTTGTTGCTCCGGTCCCCTGCAACTAAGGCAATCCCCTTTTCCTTGGGGCCTTTGTTAGCCATCTCATGCAATTCCATCTCACAAAATAAATCATCTAATTTTACAATAGATAAATCCTTGGATACTTTGTAGGCATCCACCATGGATGACCACAAAGCATTCCTTGGAAATGCTTTCAAGACATACCTCACAAGGTCGCGATTCTCGACCTTTTCATCAATTGAATGAAGTCCATTAAGAACTTCCTTGAACCGGCTATGGAGCTCACTTACCGACTCATTCTCCTTCATGGAGAGATTTTGAAGTTGATTGAGGAACAAGTCCCTCTTTGCAATCCTCGAGTCTCGGGTGCCTTCATGGAGCTCTATGAGTTTGTTCCACAAGTCTTTTGCACTCGTGAAGGGACCAACCTTGATGAGTTGGTCTTTGTTTATGCCACATTGTAGAGTGACAACCGCCTTAGCGTCGGCTTCACTTTTTCTTGTTTGTTCGGCAGTCCACCGCGAAGATTCGAGTTCCTTGCCTTCATCATCCTTAGAAGGGATGAATCCATCCTTCACCGCGAACCACGTATGGATATCCATCTTCAAATAGTATTCCATTTTTGATCTCCAATATTGGAAGTCGGCACCATCAAAGAATGGAGGTCGGGTGGTGGAGAAGCCTTCTCTCAAAGCCATCTTGTTGAAAACTCTCGGTTGTTAAGCCGTGTATAGAGCACCTCGCTCTGATACCACTTGTTGGGAACGAGATGGCTATAGAGGGGGGGGTGAATATAGACAATCGCTTGCCCTTTGCTAACTTATCACGATTTCTGCAACTCAAATATCAGTAGCACAGCGGAAAGAGTGGAAAACAGAGTATGCAGAAAAATGAAACGAAAGCAAAACAAACCCAACTAGCAAGATCGCTAACAAGGAGGGTTTACAAGGTTCGGGGATAACTTGCCCCTACTCCTTGGCGTGCCCTTGAGGTGGGCGATCCCTTGATCGTCGGCAGATCAAGCCTCGGTTAACACCGGATATGAAGCAACCTCCTTCTCGGTGGAGAAACCTCTCCACAGCGTGTTTCAAACAATGATATATAATGAGCACAATGAAACAACAACAAGAAGGATCTTACTCAAACACTTAGCAAGGACAAAACACAGCAAGCTTCCCTGAGCTCCACCCAGTGGCGATCTCACGCAGACCCCTGTCTGCTTCGTGTCTTCCCACTGTCAGACTCCAAGCTTCTTGTTTTCTCCTTCAAGCGCTCAAGTATGATGATTGCTCCTCTATAGCTTGCTTAGAATGGTTGAAGAACTCAAGAACAGCAAGCTTGTTCAGCAGAACGCAAGAACACGAAGAACTTTCAAACTGAATCGCTCCAAAATCTACAGACTCGTCTTCTCGCGTTCCTTTTGTTTCTCCGCCAAGCGACAAGTGACCACATCTCTGTAGCTCCCAGCTACTCATCTGCCAACGCCAGCCTCTACTGAGCTATCTCTGGACTCACTGAGCTCCTCAGCCAAGCTCCAGTCTCAGCTCCAGTCTTCAGCTCGCCGTTGCAACCTGAGATGTGAAAAGGGACAAACCTGCTCCAAGGAAAGCACGCTTTGACTTCTCCTTGAGTGTTTGAATCCTCCCCTGTCACCTGAAACTCAATCAGAGCATTAGAGCAGAAGATCACGCAGCATATCACATATCAGAAACATACATCAGCAAATCCGATACGATCAGACGCTCTGACCGCGTCTGACAGTGAAATTTGAATTAAAGTGATCGGTCACCGGACCGATCCAGGGTGTGTGGATCGATCACCAGATCGATCCACTGCTTTGCTGGGATTCCCAGCTCTCACAGCTATACACGCCTGATCGGTCACCAGACCGATCAGGGTGAAGCCTGATCGGTCACCAGACCGATCAGATTGGATCCTGATCGGTCACCCAGATCGATCAGGGCAGATGAACAGTAACTTTTTAATCAAATCCAAGATCCCTGATCGGTCACCAGACCGATCCAAGACTTTGATCAGCAAGGGAACTCACTCACCGTTTGCTCCCTGATCGGTCACCAGACCGATCAGGATCAAGACAGCAAGGAAGCAGCCTGCTCCCTGATCGGTCACCGGTCCGATCAGGAGCCACACAGTAGATTCCCAATCTCACTGTGCGCTCCCTGATCGGTCACCAGTCCGATCAGACATAGCTGGATCGGTCACCAGACCGATCCACTAAGGAGCAGCGTGCCAATGTCCCTGATCGGTCACCAGACCGATCCAGTGACTCAACCCTAGCCCTCCAAGCTAGGAATTCATCCACCTTAGCCCTCCAAGCTAAGGATTTTTCCATCTAACTCTCCAAGTTGGGAATTTGCACCTAACCCTCCAAGTTAGGACTTTTCACCTAGCCCTCCAAGCTAGGACTTTTCACCTAGCCCTCCAAGCTAGGACTTTTCACCCAACTCTTCCGAGTTAGAACATCATCCAACCTAGCCCTCCAAGCTAGGACTTTTTCACCTAATTCTCCAGGATGGGAATTTGCACCTAACCCTCCAAGTTAGGACTTTTCACCTAGCCCTCCAAGCTAGGACTTTTCACCCAACCCTTCCGAATTAGGACTTTTCCAACACCTAGCCCTCCAAGCTAGGATTTTCCACACCTAACCTCCCAGGTTAGGATTTTCCATATCATGCCTAATCCTCGATCAGGACTTAATCAAAAACATCATAATCAACACACCTAACCTCCCAGGTTAGGAATTTCCAAATCAAGCCTAATCATCGATCAAGACTTAATCATAATCCACCTAACCTCCCAGATTAGGATTTTCCATATCATAATCATCCTCCTAAATCAAAATCGTTGTCAACACCAAAACAACAATCAGGGCCAGACTGCATCAACACGACCCTCTAGGTTCTATACACGAAGGTAGTGTAAATCCATACACAGACTAAGGTAACCGTCTAGCAACAGTTTTTAGCCACCCAACGCGATAGAATATTAGTTATAAACTAAAACCTCCATGAACCGATTACTGTGTAATTCAATCTCTTCATCTTTATCCTACATCCCAATTAATTCGGTGCAGTATGCATCATCACCAATTAATTATTTTACTTGATTTCCAAGATATAATAGACTCATCTTGAATGATAATCATTCCTCCCATGGCCATGGATTTCGAGTCACTAATATCTCTATCAAGCGGCCAGGATGTTAACTCCCAAATCCAAGAGAGTGATGAATCCTCTATTGACTCAACACTATTCTCTCTACATTTTGTCATACACCCAATTACCGTATTAATCACAATCCGATTAAAGATTGCTTTTAACGGCATCAAAGTACATAACTCCACGCATAGAATATATGAAGGTCTCAAGTCAAAAGATCAGTTACAGTCGTTCATTAAGACAAACTACCAATGATGCTTAATATGTGGTGTTCTCTTAAGCGGGTCGTGTCCAGTGTACCTCTAAACTCAAGGCACCCCCAAGTACAACTTCGATATCCATCCCTCCGGTCTATCTTGACCTAGTCATACTTAGCGTTGATCTAGATATCTACGTCCCCTCTAGATATCTATCCGATCAAGGACGATTTTCAGAATAATATAACCATTAATCTGTGGGACTTTATCATTAATCATATACGTACAGAAAAGTAAATGATTAACGCTAAATACTTGCCTTTATTAAAATAATTATCCATAAATACATAAAAGTGTCTTGGCACATAAGTGCACACACTAACAATCTCCCACTTGCACTATTGCCAAACACTATGGACTCTCAGTCCTAGGTTTCTCACATGGGTCTCATGTTTCTGTAGAGGTAAGGCCTTGGTGAGTGGGTCTGCGATGTTCTCGCTAATATCTACTCTGTTAACCAACATATCACCCCTCTGAACAATCTCTCTGAGGAGGTGATACTTCCTTAGCACGTGCTTGGATCGTTGGTGAGACCTTGGCTCCTTTGCTTGCGCTATAGCCGCATTATTGTCACAATATAACATAACTGGATCAATAATGCTAGGAACCACTTCAAGCTCCGCTATGAAGTTCTTGATCCACACAGCTTCCTTTGCTGCCTCCGAAGCTGCTATGTATTCGGACTCAGCTGTTGAATCTGCAACTGTCTCCTGCTTGGAGCTCCTCCAGCAGATAGCTGCACCATTCAGACAAAACACATATCCTTGTTGCGACTTCAGATCATCCCGATCTGTCTGGAAACTGGCGTCAGTATATCCTCTAACGACCAATTCCTCGTCTCCTCCAAAAACTAAGAACATGTTCTTTGTTCTTCTAAGATACTTGAGAATAGTCTTTACTGCAGTCCAATGACCCTCTCCAGGATCCGACTGATATCTACTTGTCATGCTTAAAGCATACGAGACATCTGGTCGAGTGCATATCATAGCATACATTATGGACCCTATAGCCGAAGCATAAGGTATCTTGCCCATTCTACTTCTCTCCTCTTGTGTCCTTGGACACATAGCCTTGGAGAGATGTACACCATGTGACACTTGTAGCGACCCGCCTTCTCTGCCTTAGACGGATCGTTACTTTTGTCTACTTCTCGACTTCAATGCACGACTAAAAATGCGGAAATCTTTTTTTCTTCTCAATTTAAATCTATCTATGATATACTAACTCTAATTAGTCATGCATGATACCATGTCACACTTTCTTTCTCAAAAACTCGTAAGAAATTACTTATTGAAACTTGCCTCGCCCAACTCAGCTTACGGGTATCAGTCGACTGATACTGTATCAGTCGACTGATAGGCCTGAAATCTGAAATTTAGGTTTCGAAACTTGTTTCAAAACTCCACCAAACCTATACCTTCGAGCCATACAAAATCATGACACCATTTCTATACTCTATACTAGTTTTCTAAATAATTTAGCCAACCAAAACGAATCCATAAACTCGAAATTAGGACTTTTGTGAGATTTAGCAAGTTATGAAAAACTATTTAAACTTTAGGCTAGAGTTTGTACCAAACTTAACTTCTAACCATTTAAACTCATCATGCAAGATTCTATAACATTGCTAAAACATCATGAAATGAGAAGGCGACTTTTCTAAGCATAATTGAGCAATAAAACTTGATTTAAAAGGGAAACTAGTCCTATCTTTGGCCCATGCATTAATAACTCCAATAAAGTATCAATATCTCAAACTACTCACCCTTCTACTCATCCAATGCAGTCATAAGGATATGTATGCTAAATGAAATGGCATGGAATCTTTATTCTACGAAATTGAGCATGTAAAACTATCCAAAGCTTAAAAGTTCGCTAAACTCCATAAAGCAATAACTTGGAATTTGAATAAACTAAAACATTGTAATTCGAATAACTGAATTGTCTCGTCTTAAGGATCTCTCCAAAATCAGCCACCACACACACTTCGCTCAGCACGGCCTCGTCGCCTTCCTTCAGAATTGCTTGCCTTTACCTTTATCTGCAGTAAGAGGAAAATGCAACTAGTAAGCAAAAAGCTTAGTAAGTACTATCTAACTCACAAAATCTCGAAATGTGCAAACATACTTTTTGAACAATATGAAAATCATATGAGATACTTATATGCTTGAAAGAAAACTAAGAACATGTATAACTCAAAAACATGCATACTCAAGCATTAATAAATCTCGATTTACTTTTCTTGGCTCAACTTGAAACTTTAGCTATTCTTTAACTTTTTGAAAACTCTTTAAACTTTAGAAACTTTGCTAAAGCATATACTTGAAAATAATAATCACTTGGATCCATTGAAGACGTAAGTACCATCTGATGCGCGTTCCCTAGAAGGTTGGGGTAGCGAGCCACCAATCCTAATAGAGCAGACCTTGGTCTACCAGGGCCAAGACCTTGGAATTGGACACCTAGATTTCTTTAACGACGCCCTTGGACGCCGGGTACTGGCCTTATAAAATAAAATAGCTTTTCTTTCTTTTCTTTCTTATCTGTAAATGCCTTGGCATTTTCTCGAGCACCTTGCGTGCTAAAATCCCTAAGTCTTGACTTTTGGGGATTTCTTAAGGCCTTGGCCTTTTCTTTTCTTATCTTTATCTTCTCTTTTCTTTTCTCATAACTTTTCTTAGCCCCAATCTCATATAGGGTGCTTAATCAACTTATACAAACATATAATGAACTAATATCACATGCCAAAAATCATAAACTAAAGAAACTATCTCTTTTAAAACTTTTAAAGGAAATTCTCGCGGAAAAACCGCCTCTTACTGCAGGTGAGCAGTACTTACATTGGTTTTCTTGAACTTACTACCGAAATTGAGATCCAAGGCTCGTGAGAAACATGAGATCTCCACGAACCGTCTGCGCCTACGCGTTCTCCTCGTCGAGACGGACGAAACGCTCCGTCTCCTTGGTTCCCTCTTGGCCGACGCCCCCTTGGAAGAGGAGAGGAAGTCTCGGCTTGGTGTTGGCGTGCGCACAAGAGAGGGGAGGAGGATTCCCGTGCGTGTGTCGCGCGGCTAGGGTGAGGAAGAGAGAAAACCAAAAAATCCAATTTCCTCTCTTAACTTATCTATTTATACTTATGGGGCGGATTGACCTAACCACAACTTATCTATTGGTTCGCTTATTCTCTATCAACAAAACGAACCAGCCCAGCTGGTCGCGTGCGCGCCTGGTCTCGTGGTGGTCGCGGGTTCGAACCCCCTGCTGCCCTTAAACGTTTTTCCTTTTTTAAAAATACTAAACGAACTCGGAAAATTCCATAAAAATATTCTAAAAATTCCTAAAAATATCTAGAATATTTCTAAACCATTTTTAAATAATTCTAAGGACTTTAAGAACTAAAAATGGAAATTTTGGGGCGTTACAACACTGGCAAAAATCCTCTCTTGGAGTCTTGCATGCTGAATCTATTCAACATTTTGTCAATATATGTACCTTGACTCAACCCTAGTAACCTTCTTTGTCTATCTCGGTATATTCTAATACCTAAGACATAGGTTGCATCCCCAAGATCTTTCATCGAAAAACACTCTCCCAGCCAATTCTTGGTAGATTCTAGGCTAGGAATATCATTTCCTATAAGAAGTATATCATCAACATACAATATTAGGAACGTAATCTTGCTCCCACTAACCTTCTTGTAAACGCAAGGTTCTTCTGGATTCTTGACAAAGGAAAAATCCTTAATTGCTTCGTCAAATCGCAGATTCCAACTCCGAGATGCTTGCTTTAGTCCATAAATGGATTTCTTGAGCTTACATAATTTATTGGCATTCTTAGATGTTATAAAACCGGGAGGTTGTGTCATATATACTTCCTCCTGTAACCTTCCATTTAGAAAAGCAGTTTTAACATCCATTTGCCAAATTTCATAATCCTTGTAAGCTGCTATAGCTAGCAAAATCCTAATGGACTTAAGCATTGCAACGGGCGAGAATGTTTCATCATAGTCAATTCCTTGACGTTGATTGAAACCCTTTGCCACAAGCCTTGCTTTATAGGTACTTACGTTCCCATTCATGTCAATCTTCTTCTTGAAGATCCACTTGCACCCTATGGGTTTTACCCCAACTGGCACATCAACCAACTCCCAAACTTGGTTGGCATACATGGAGTCCATTTCAGATTTCATGGCTTCTAGCCATTTCTCAGAATCATTTGAAGTAATTGCTTCCTCGTAAGTCGACGGTTCATCTTCCTCGATGAGTAGCACTTCCTGATTTTGGATTACCAACCAACCATATCTATCTGGTTGTCGGTGTATTCTTGTAGACTTACGTTTTTCTCGCGTTTCTGGATCAGTCTCGGATAAAGGAGACACTTGTACTTATGGTACTGTCTCTTCGTCCAACTGTTCATCTTCCAACCTGTTTGTAGAGTCTGTAATTTCTTCAAGACATTCTTTACTCCCACTACTTTCTTTAGATATAAACTCTCTTTCCAAGAAAGTGGCATATCGAGCAACAATAACTTTGTGCTCACTTGGGAGATAAAATTGGTATCCCATTGTAGCCTTGGGATAACCTACAAACATGCATTTTATGGATCTTGCTACAAGCTTATTAGAATTTTCATTCTTCACATAAGCATCACAACCCCATATCTTAAGATAAGACAAATTTGGTTTCTTTCCAAACCATAATTCATAAGGAGTCTTGTCTACTGACTTGGTTGGAACTCGGTTAAGTATGTACGCCGCTGTTTCTAAGGCATAGCCCCAGAACGACATTGGAAGACTTGCATGACTCATCATTGATCTAACCATTTCCATGAGTGTGCGATTTCTCCTTTTCGAAACACCATTCCACTCCGGCGTTCTAGGAGGTGTAAGTTGGGAAACTATGCCACACTCTTTTAGGTAATCAATGAACTCTTGGCTTAGATACTCGCCACCTCGATCACTTCGAAGAGCTTTAATCTTCTTGCCACTTTGATTTTCTACCTCGTTCTTGAACTCCTTGAACTTATCTAGAGTTTCAGACTTATGCCTCATTAAGTAGATATATCCATATCTGCTTAAATCATCAGTAAAAGTCACGAAGTAGGTATAAGCTCCTCTAGCCTGAACTTGCAATGGACCACACACATCACTATGTATGAGTTCTAATAGTTCCTTTGCCCGTTCACCTATCTTGGTGAAAGGTTTCTTGGTCATTTTACCTTGTAAACATACTACGCACGTATCTATGGGCTCTAACTCATAAGAGTCCAAATACCCATTACTGAGTAATTTAGCAATGCGTTTTTGGGTTACATGACCAAGTCTACAGTGCCAGAGATATGTCAAGTTTGAGTGATGCAATTTCTGTTTCTTGCTTTCAACACAATAAATTGGTTCATCTAAGTTAAGAACATAAAGACCGTTATTCATTGAACCATTCCCATAGAATATATTATTCAAATAAAAGGAGCATAACTTGTCCTTGAATTGAAATACAAATCCCTTGGCGCTCAAACATGACACCGAAATGATATTCTTTGAGAAACTAGGAACAAAATAACAGTTTTCTAAATTCAAAACTAGTCCACTAGGCAAATTTATTGAATAAGTTCCCACAGCTAATGCAGCAACTCTAGCCCCATTAGCCACTCGTAGGTCCATCTCGCCTTTGGACAACCGTCTGCAGTCACTTAGACCCTGCATGTTCGCACATATGTGAGAACTACTTCCAGAATCTATAACCCATGATGAAGAAACAGAAAGATTGCACTCTATCATAAAGATACCTGAAGCATCCGCTCCACTGGCATTCTTCTTCATGAAAATGTAGCAGTTTTTCTTCCAGTGACCTTTCTTGCCACAGTAGAAGCACACGGCCTCCTTCTCATTAGATTTGGGCACCTGCGCCCCCTTTTTGAGCTTCTTCTGAGCTTGATATTCAGGATTCTTCACTGCGTTAGCCTTGGGATTAGATTTCCCGGTGCTAGGGCGCTTGTTGGTCTTTCTTACCATCATTGTATGCAGTGAAGGATTTACCTTCATATCCTTCTCAACAGTTTTCAACATTGTCATCAGATCAGTCAAACTCTTGTCCATACTGTTCATGTTGAAGTTCAACACGAACTGGGAAAAAGATGGAGGTAGCGACGACAAGACCAAGTCAATGGCCAAGTCCTGGTCCAACTTGAAACCCAAGCTTTCGAGCCTTTCTATGTACCCGATCATCTTGAGTACATGGGGCCCAACTTGATTTCCTTCCTCCAGCATGGTACGAAACAATGCTCGAGAGGTATCATACCTCTCTACTCTCGCACTCTCTTGGAAAAGCTCACGCAAGTGCTGATCAATCTCCCTAGCACTCATGTTCTCATATTGTCTCTGCAACTCGGGAGACATAGATGACAGCATGATGCATTGCACATCCAGTGCATCTTCCAAGTACTGAGAGTAATATGGCTGATCTTCCTCCGATGCGTTTAGCACACGCTCATTCATAGGTTCGTCTTCGAGCACGTAAATTTTTCTCTCGTGTCTCAAGACAATTTTCAGTTTCCTATACCATTCCAGGTAGTTTGAACCGAGGAGGACATTCTCTTTCTCGAGAATACTTCGCAACGAAAGGGTACTTGTGTTTGCCATCTATAATTTAAAGCAGAGTTTTAGTATTTATGGAATATATTTAATAAAGGACTTAATAACTCCTATTATTTTATTCAGGTCCAACACCCCCCACTGTTAGAATCGGGAATTGGTTGGTAACAATTCCTAATAGGATCGAAATCCTAAATCATATAGTATGCACACAGCTGAGCTGTACCTACATGCTATATTCATCAAGTAGGCCTTAACTTGCCAATCACCAATCTCTATGACTTTCGATATACTTTTGTCGAGCCTTATATTCTCAACACTTACCCCTCAAATCAATTGACCTTAGCTGAGCTAAACAAGTCAACGAATTTGATTTAAGTCGACCCACTAGTAATTATGATAAATTATAGATGTTTTTACACAAGCCCACAGCTAAGCTGTACCGACTCATATAAAAACTCTAACTATCATCACAATTATTAATGGAGGGCTTTCAACAAATCTTGACTTAATATTTAAGGAATTTTATAATTATTAAAATGTCTCACCATTAATTTACTTCTTGTGCATCCACACAATCTCATTACGAGATCTATCTCTAAGAATCTTGAAGTAATCATGTACTTCAACCATAAGGAATTCATATCTAAATCATAACATGTATTTCTCTACAGGTTTGATAGATAAAATTCATTTCTACATTTCTATCTTGAAATGTTAAATCATAACACATGAGATAAATAAAAATTTCTTCGAAATCTCTTGAAGCACTAATCTTCAAAAATTTGAAGAAGAGGTTTTGAACTATATGATCCAACCACGATTTGCTCTGATACCACTGTTGGGTTCTGAGCGCAGCGGAATATTTATAATAAAGCAAACATCTGCTCTTAAATCATGGATCTTTTTGTGGTACATATAGTTCTAAACAAAATGATGCGAAAACAAGCATAAACTAAAAATATACCTTGTAATCCTTTGCTTACTTGTGAATAATATCACGAACAGATGAGAGCCCCACGTGTGACTCCTCTAGCGGTATCCACGTGCACAAGATCACGAACTAGATGATCCGTTAGGTGCTAGCCACTTGGATCAACAGAATTCTTTCGGATGCACTACGGATCTGGAGATGCGTCTCCAACTAGAGAAGAAGTAGGCTGCCGAAGGCTTCCCGAGAGAGATGGAGAGAAATCGCACAAGAGAGACAAAGGAGAAGTGTTCTCCTCTTCTTCCAAGGTGGATATATATAGCCTCCAAGGAAGATGAAGAGACATGACTCTTCATATTCTTCATTAATTTATCATAATTGCGACTTTTGAAATCCTCCATTAATAATCATTAATAGAGACTCTTCATCTTCTCCATTAATAATCATTAATAGAGACTCTTTATCTTCTCCATTATTGCCACAATAATTGTGACCTTTCAAATTCTCCAAAGAGAATAAAAGATAAATCTATTCTCTTTTCTCTACATCAAATAAATCCATATTTGATCTTGATCCATTCTCGCTTCCGATATTTCAGAAATAATTAATAATCCAATTAATTCTTATTCAGAAATAATAAATTGATTAATTTTAGTATCCACTAAAATAATCAACTACAGATACTGTTCGCGTCTATGTGCTATGCGTGCGACCCTCTAGGTTCTATACACGAAGGTAGTGTAAATCCATACACAGACTAAGGTAACCGTCTAGCAACAGTTTTTAGCCACCCAACGCGATAGAATATTAGTTATAAACTAAAACCTCCATGAACCGATTACTGTGTAATTCAATCTCTTCATCTTTATCCTACATCCCAATTAATTCGGTGCAGTATGCATCATCACCAATTAATTATTTTACTTGATTTCCAAGATATAATAGACTCATCTTGAATGATAATCATTCCTCCCATGGCCATGGATTTCGAGTCACTAATATCTCTATCAAGCGGCCAGGATGTTAACTCCCAAATCCAAGAGAGTGATGAATCCTCTATTGACTCAACACTATTCTCTCTACATTTTGTCATACACCCAATTACCGTATTAATCACAATCCGATTAAAGATTGCTTTTAACGGCATCAAAGTATATAACTCCACGCATAGAATATATGAAGGTCTCAAGTCAAAAGATCAGTTACACTCGTTCATTAAGACAAACTACCAATGATGCTTAATATGTGGTGTTCTCTTAAGCGGGCCATGTCCAGTGTACCTCTAAACTCAAGGCACCCCCAAGTACAACTTGGATATCCATCCCTCCGGTCTATCTTGACCTAGTCATACTTAGCGTTGATCTAGATATCTATGTCCCCTCTAGATATCTATCCGATCAAGGACGATTTTCAGAATAATATAACCATTAATCTGTGGGACTTTATCATTAATCATATACGTACAGAAAAGTAAATGATTAACGCCAAATACTTGCCTTTATTAAAATAATTATCCATAAATACATAAAAGTGTCTTGGCACATAAGTGCACACACTAACATTTTTATGATACCTTTGGAAGTGATTGGGGTTTTTTTTTTTTAAAAAACACAAAGATATGTGGATCCAAAAAATGATGATAACCTTGAAGTTAAGGGTCACAAGAAACGTGTGCTTGCGCTTCCCAACGGGGACGTCCATCTTTAGAATTAATTGAGCCTAAAATCCATATACTAGATTATAAAAAAGGCTGCTTTGGAATTTTATATTAATGTTCTATTATAGAATGGATACAAATTAGTTTTGCAAATTAGCTTGCGATTAAAATTTGTGAAATTGTAATTTTTTATTGATGACTTTGACATGAGTCTTCCCAATTTTATATGTTAAAAATTATGAATTTATGGATTCAAGCTGATTTCATCTTTGCAGTCTAAAACTTGTTCCACACAATGGACACAAGTTCATCCTATCAAATTGCAAGTTAAATTTTAAGATATCATAAGTTTTTTGAATTTTTGATTTTAAAGAGTAGTAACATGTACAAGTGGTTACAATGCCAATTTTTATGATAAATTTGAAAGTGATTGGGCTTGGGTGTGTGGATCCCAAAATGATAATAACCTTGAAGTTATGAGTCACAAGAAACATGTACATGTGCATATCTAGAATTAGGAAGGTTGTCCATGCCTAGAATTAATTGAACTTAATTCATATATCTAAATTATAAAAAAAATTATCTTGAAATTTTATATTAATGATTAATCAAGTTGGGTATTTTCGAATCTGGGACGATTAGTCCGGTCCTACGAAAAATTTTCACCGGTCGTTAGAGTTAATCGAGAAGCACTCGCAACGGACAGTCTAAAAGTCCAACATCCCACGATTGAGCATCTCATTTGGAATTTTTTTTTTCATAAAATTCATTATAATACTGTAGATGATCAAGTTTAGTCTTGTGCATGGTCAAGATTAACATGGGGCCAAATTAATTATTTCTCCTTGCATATTTTAATTCAATGACTGAAATGAATGTGTGCTCTATGTGACAAAACATGGAGGAAGGTTGTTGGATACACAAGATTCAGAGAGTAAGTGTTTCGGAAAGAAATCGACACGGACGACGAGTCACCGAGGTGCAACCCACGAGGATGGCAATGAAGAGAAGACGATTACGCCTTGCGAGATCAACACGAGCGTTAATGGGAACACATCGGAAGATTTTCTGGTGGAGCCCACTCCGACGCTCAAGTCAGGAATCACAGTTATCTCAGGAGGACAACAAGGAAGTAGAATTGTCTTAGGTTCTGAAAGCTTACCCCCTACCAGGATGCTGAAGCACCTTATATACCCGAGGAGTTGGTCACACGTGTCTCCACATTCTCCTCCACGTTCCACAATTATCGGTTACGTGATAACTTTTATATAACGACCACTTCGATAAGACCTTAATTGTCGCGTGTAACGAACAATAATCATTCGACGACTTTCCTGATCTAGAAAGAGGAACGACTACTTGAAGTCGGGCTGTCTGATGTATTGATTGTTGGGCTCCACTCTCCCGAGTAGATCTCGGGGTCTCATCTCCGGGATGACCTCGGGTGTTTGTCCTCCCGAGGTGGTCTCGGGAGCCTATGGCCTGGCATGACCTCGAGGGTTTGTCCTCCCGAGATGGTCTTGGGAGCCTAAGGCCCGGCAAGGCCTTGGGGGTCTATCCTCCCGAGATGGTCTCGGGAGCCTAAGGCCCAACAAGACCTTGGGCGTCTGTCCTCCCAAGGTGGTCTCGAGAGTCCGACCTCGACGGTGGGTTTAGTGGACCTTGACAAGTATCTTCCTCATGCCACGTGTCAACCATGGGATGCTCAACCCCATCACAAATCCGCCCTTCAAGTCTAATCGAAGGAAGTGTGATTGACTAATTAAACTAGTGGTGCCACGAAGGGAAGTTACGCATCTGTGGGTCCATATATCCATTACTTTACCGTTGGCGGTTGTCGGGTCCGAGGAATCGCAACATTCGACCCTTGGCCCAAGGCAGTCCTTTGAATTAGTCCCAACAGGCTCTACGAGTTCTGAGGTGCAACAATGATAGTTATCTATCACCCATTAAATGCGCTTAAGGTCTCTTAATGGCGATAGAACATCTCTGCAAATATAGCTTTGCCACGTGTCCAGACTTTTTCTTTTCGATCTCCTGCTGATATGCGCCACAGGGCCATAATAAACGACGGTTGTAAAGAGGGGTGACGCCTCGAGATCAACATCCACGTGCCATGCTCCCATTGTCCACACGAGGGTGGCCTCTCCTCTATAAAAAGGAGACGCAGAAGCGTCCTTCTGTCTTCTTGCATTGCCGGTTATCAGAGACTGCGCTTCCCATCTTCGTTCACCAGCATTCCCTATTGCTAAGGCTTCTTTTCCTTGTGTAAGTCTTGCTCTCCTTTCTTTTTCTCTTCTTCAGTACCATGGGTAAGGAAGGGAAAAGAAGCCCAAGCAGGAAGCAGAAACTGGAGAGGGAGGGGGTTTACTACCCAAAGTGGTACAAAGCCGCTTCTCCAAAGGTTAAGTCAGGTGCTCTCAGAGTCGCCTACGAAGCGTACGACATTTCAGCACACTCTGGCCTCAACAATTCTCTCTTCTGAAATGGTATCATCCATTTCACCGGAGAGCATAGCAAACTCCTCCTCATCATTTGACAATATTCTTTGCGAGTTCATATGATTTTGGATGAATTCTTGTATCATCCAAAAGGTCCACAGTATGGCTAGGGGTAGCTGCTACTTGGGTCCAGAGTTGAGGCCGGACACTGACCTCGGTTCTCCCAACGTTAGCAAAGCCTGGGACGAGCTGTCGCCAAAGGACAAGGAATTATAATCCCTCCTGCTTGTCTTCATCTTTTGTATTATACATTTTATCTTTGTTTCCAGCTGTACTTCAAGTGTAATCACCCCCTTTGAATTAAATACACTTTGCACTCTTATCTAGTGTATTATGAGTTGATGAATGCAACTTTGACTTTCTGAAGCATGACTTTAGCCAAAAACATAATATGTCTATCTTCTTTGTCTCGTGGTTCGTACACTATGTAATTTTGTTCAACTCTCCCCCCTCTTAGGCCTCTTTGTATCTACGAGACCTTACATCGGGGGAGAGACGAGTACATAATGTCTGGTTTAGTCATCTGCACGGGCAAGGATAGGGCTCACCCTGTTCAGTGCTTAGACAAGGCTGGTATATTTCCTCATTACTATTCTTTAATTTACTCGTCGCTTGTCGAGCATCTAGAGCTCCTCCTGGTCAGGCATCTTTGGCAACCCAACCAAGTATTACTTATCTCGGGCATTCGCAACACCACAAGAAGATAGGAGTTTATACTGCTCCTAGTCGGGCATCCGTAGTACCACGATCAGGCCTACTCACCTCGGGAATCCGCAACACCATGAGGTAGTAGGGTTTTGGCAGCTCATTGTCGGGCATCCGCAGCACCACGACCATGCCTACTCACCTCGGGCATCCGCAGCACCGCGGGGTAGTAGGGTTTTTGTAGCTCCTGATCCGGCATCCGCAGCACCACGACCAGGCCTACTCACCTCGGACATCTGTAGCATTGTGAGGTAGTAGGGTTTTTGCAGCTCCTGGTCGGGCTTCCGCAGCACCACGACTAGGCCTACTCACCTCGGACATCCACAACACTGCGAGGTAGTAGAGTTTTTGCAGCTCCTGGTCGGGCATCCGCAGCACCACGACCAGGCCTACTCACCTCGGGCATCCGCAGCACCGTGAGAAAGTAGGGTTTTTGCAGCTCCTGGTCAGGCATCTGCAGCACCATGACCAGGCCTACCCACCTCGGGCATCCACAGCACCCGCACCACAACTAGGCCTACTCACCTCGGGCATCCGCAGCACCACAAGGTAGTAGGGCTTTTACAGCTCCTGGTCGGGCATCCGCAGCACCACGACCAGGCCTACTCTGTTGGATCGAGAGAAATGATAGAGGGGGGGGGGTGAATATCGTAAAAAGTTCGGATTAAGAAATAGAGAATGCACAGTGGAAATTAACATAAACACACGCAAACACTAAGTTTTTTACTTGGTTCGGAGTCGCGGTCGGCTCCTACTCCAAGGCCCACGGTCGTTGACCGTTTTCTGCGGGCAATTCTATATGTCGCAAAACCAGTTTACAAGATGTATTACAAGACTAGTGCAGTAAACTTAAAAGAAGCTCTTCGTTACCGACGTCCATTGTAGATTATATTTTCAGAGCAGAGGGACGTCGTCAGCACTTGTATCTCGAGTCAGGAGGTTTCCAGAGCAGAGCGTGAGCGTAGAAGAGCGTGAATGCGTTGGAAGAATTGATTCTCTGAAGCCTTGGGGTCGAGGGCCTTTTTATAGCCCCTGGGGGCACCCGGAACGTCGGGGGCGCCCCCCACGTGTCAGCTGATCCGAGTTCCTCTCGGTCAGCTCTGATCCCTTCAATCTCGGGATCAGGATTTGACGGGGGCGCCCGGGATGCTGGGGGCGCCCGGGTTGACTGGGTCACCTCTTATCCGTTTGGCTTCGCTGGCTTCTACTTCGTTAGCTTAAACTGGGGGCGCCCGGGACGCTGGGGGCGCCCGGGAGCATGGGGGCGCCCGGGAGCACGGGGGCGCCCCGCCCATAAGCTGCCGAAGTACTTCTTTTGCTTCATCTGTTTTGTATTCACCTTGGGGGCGCCCGGGACACTCCGGGCGCCCTACTCAGCTGCTGCCTCACTACTTTGAGGCTCTCTGAGCTGCAGACACTCGTTCCTTCGGTCCTGCATCCAGGGTTAGTCCAAAACAACATAAAGCAATAGTATGTTAGTTTTATACAGCCTTAGCTGTCTTGGTTCTGACTTTGGGTCTCCCAAATAGAGCCCTAGGTTGAACCAACGCCTACTGTTCCCTCGACGGGGAACGCGTCCTCACCTACTCCTCTCAGGAGAATTTACCTGATGCCAACCGGCTCCTCCGGTTTGACTTTTGCCCAGCAGTCCTTCGCCAGGTGCCTAGCTGTCCTTCGCCAGGTCTTCAGTACCAAGCTGTCCTTCGCCTGGTGCCTAGCAATCCTTCGCTAGGTCTTTATATCCTGTCATTCCTTCACCAGGTGCCTAGCAGTCCTTCGCTAGGGCTTTGTATCCTGGCATTCCTTCGCCAGGTGCCTAGCATTCCTTCGCTAGGGCTTTGGATCCTGGCATTCCTTCGTCAGGTGCCTAGCATTCTTTCGCTAGGGCTTTGAATCATGGTAGTCCTTCGCCAGGTGCCTAGCAGCCCTTCGCCAGGTGCCTAGCAGCCCTTCGCTAGGACTTTGTTTCCTGACAGTCCTTCGCCAGGTGCCTAGCAGCCCTTCGCTAGGACTTTGTTTCTTGGCAGCCCTTCGCCAGGTGCCTAGCAGCCCTTCGCTAGGACTTCTTTCTGTACACTCAAGTAACTTTATTAGATAAACATTATACCTTAACTTTTGAACCCTTTTGCCATTATCAAAACACAGGTTCGACTTGGGTGCTTTCTGCACCAACAATCTTCCCCTTTTTGATTTATGGCAACTCTGGTTCAAAAAGTTAAGTTAATTAGAACAAGTAAACTGAAATTTTGTTTCCTCCCCCTGGAAGGAATCTCCCCCTGGATTTTTCATTAGTTCGTGGGGTTTTGAAAATATGTTCTAAGTCTAAAGATGGATTTAATTTTACTTAGAATAATTTTTATCTTAAACTTTAAAGACATATTTTTCGAAATAATTTTGGTTGTGCACTTTTGGAAAATTTATACTTGTAGAAAATTTAAGTTTAAATACATAGATGGTTTTTGAAAACTTAAGTTTAAGTATTACGAAGGATTTTGAAAACTTAAGTTTGAGTACTAAAGAAAATTTTGAAAATTTAAGTTTAAGTACTCAGAAAGTTTTTGAAAACTTAAGTTTAAAATACTTAGAGGGTTTTTGAAAACTTAAGTTTAAAATACTTAGAGGGTTTTTGAAAAGTTAAGTTTAAAATACTTAGGAAAATTTGAAATTTTTAAGTTTGTAGTACTTAGGAAAATCTGAAAAATTTTAGTTTTAAGTACTTAGTAAAATTTGAAAAAATTTAGTTTTAAGTACTTTAGGAAAATTTGAAAACTTAAGTACTTAGGGAAGATTGAAAACTTAAGTTTAAAGTACTAAGAAAGCTTTGAAAGCTTTTAAATACTTAGAAAACCTTAGTACTTTTGAAAGATGAATTAAGTACTTTTTGAATATAGAGTTTGAAATTTTGGATTTAGACAAAAAATTTTAAACTCTCCTTTCCTATCTCTCCCCCTTTGCCATATATCAAAAACAAAGAAGTATAGCAGAAACAAGATAATTAAGTTGCATAAAAGAAAATAATAACTTGCATAATTCGCTCTACTGAATCAGTTCAGGATATGAATTAAACCAAATCAGTTTCAATTTTCTCTTTTAGGGTCCTGTCTAACCCAATTAGCTACTTACTAACTGCTATAAGTAGTAATTTTCTCTAGGGTTAGTCAAGTTAAGTGTTCTGTTCAAGTTAGATTTTTTAAACTTGACACTTAACTTGATTACTATGTAAGTTGTATTTAGTGCCCCAATTACTGCAGATGCACTGACTTAAAGCATCTTGAATTAAGGCAAAAGACCTAAGCATCTCAACCCATTCTAGGTTATCAATCAAAAGTACCCTAAGGTGCTTGTGAGATGCTGACTTCTAAATCTATAGGTGCATGCAGTTCTAGGGTTAGGGCCTAGGCTAAGTCTATTTGCGAAAAAGCCCTAGTTTTGAAAGGGGTAGTTTTTTTTAAAAACTTAAGTCGAAAAATTTATTTATTTTTAAAACTTTTTAAAAGTAAGTAAAAGCTGATTTTGAAAGCATTTTAAAAACTACTTTAAAAGCTGATTTTGAAATGAGTAAGAAAACCAACAGTAGACTAAATCTATTCTACTAAGCATAATCCTAACTGCTGATCAAATAGTAGAGAAAAACAAGTATTCATCTCCATAAGTCAGCTAGTCAACAGAGAGAATCAACACAATCATACAAGTCAAAACATGAGTCAACCCTACTGAGTAGGGGCAGTCATATAGTCACTGGTACAATGCTAATCAAATCTAGGAGGAGGGACCAGGATGATCAGAAGTGCCTGGCTACCAGGATCGGAACAACTCCATCATCTCGTGATACTGTGCATCTCTGGTCTCCCTCTCAGCTCTAAGGGCACTCATATAGTCAATGTAATAGCCTAGATTTGTCTCCATATCTTCAGCATGGTTTGCCTCCACTTCCTCTCGGAGGCTCTGGACCTGTGTCTCCAGCCGTGTCACTCTCTCGTAGAGTGTCGGTGGAGGGGGCTCGTCTATGTGTGCTCAAGCCTCTGCTGCCAAATCGGCGGCATCAACTTCCACGTTCTCGTCTGAGTCGATCTGAACTCCGGCTCGCTGTCGTCTCCATGTTATAACCCCGGTGACCGATACCTCTATACCAGCTAAAGAGAAGTTCCTAAACCCTATCTCATCAAAATCGGTCATCGCTGTTATTTCACCTACGGTAATGTCATGACCGTGGTGATGAAGGATGGAGGTGATGATGTGGCAGAAGGGAGTGCGCACTCGTCCCTGAGTGGTAACACTGGACGCATGCAGAATAGTATGAAACATGTGTAGTCCAATGTCAATGTCAAGATGATGGATCAGGGCATACAGAAGGAAGGCATGAAAAGGTCGCATGGTCGCGACATCCCTAGTGGATAGTGGTAAAATACAGCGGACCAGGACTCTGTACAGGGCGTAGTCCTGGGCCTGAAGGTCAACGGACTGAAATCGTCTAGCTACGGGGAGTCTAGCTTCCCTATAGAAATAGGAGTAGAGAGTGTCTAGAGTAATGTGAGAGTAGGGAGCATCAAATGGAGGATCCCTAGGTGGATAGCAACAAAAGGTGGACTGGGGGTCGTAGTCCAAGAAATCGATTTAGTAAGTAGGGGTGATGACAAGGTATCCCTTGAACAGTAGTGACAAACATGAGATCGTTTTGTCGAACTATGTTATTATAGAATTCTGCACATAAAGATGTGTTAATTGAATGAGTGCAGAACACTAGATTGTCTAGTTGATAAAAGTTTATAACATTCATGGCTAAAGGACAAGATTGGGTGAAGAAGTGTCTATTTAGATAGCTAGTTTTGATAGGCTTATAGGTTGTTCGAGCAAACTTATTACAAAGTTCTAGAGTTGGAAACCTAGGGTCGGACTTCGGGACGCGTTCAGGTACCGGGGTTCGCTTGGTTTGCTCGGCGTTTTAAGTTAAGAAACATGCATTTATAAGGAAGGAATTTAAGAAAATAACTCTAAATGCAGAAAAGAAATCATACCGGGGAGGCATGGTTGAGATTGAGAAAGCACAAGGGACAGCAGTCTACTGCCTTTGGCAGTGACTAGTGCTGGTTGGGGGCCCCGCAATGACCCGCCCTGGTCAGGCTGAAATTTGCAGCTTTGCTGCTTTGACTGGTATGGGGGCGCCGCATGGTTCCGGGCGCCCCGGTCAGGGTAAAGGCAGCTTTTTGCCTTGAGAGAAGAGAAAGTCATGGGGGCGCCGAGGAGTCACGGGCGCCCGGATTATGTAGGAAGTGACACTTTTGATGTTTTGTGATCATTTGACCATGGTTTAACCATGGTTTGAAGTGGATTGACTGCTTTGACTATGGTTTGACTGCTTTGACCATGGTTTGACTACGTTGACCATGGTTTGACTGTTTGACCATGGTTTGACTACGTTCTGAACTACAGGATTATATTTAAAAGGAATTTCAATTGAGTTAATTTTACTGTCTCACCCAATCTAGGGTTTTCAATCACGTTAGCCTTATAGGTTTTGTGAGACAGGTTTGATAAAAGAATTTTTAAGAAAAACATGATTTATTTTGAAAAACTTAATTAATTTTGAAAACAATTGAATTTATTTTGAAAAAATGTTTAAATCTACAACTAACTGAAAATTTGTGTTAGATTCGAATTTGACAAGAATAATTTGAATTTGAATTTCAAAATTGGCTTCCAGGTCTTGGCGAGGCACTAGGCCTTCTTTGGCCGTAGCCTTATTGGATCATCAACCCTTTCCTTGACAAAGCCTTTCAATGAAATTTCATTTTCAAATTAATCTTTGAAAAATTCTGGTCTAACTAGTTTGGGTCTTGGATCGGTAGCTTCGGCTAGTTTCACCAGTCTAAAGAGACCAAGTAGAGAATACTTGACCTTATTAGAATTGGTTTCCCTAACGTACTATCATCTCACCTCCCCAATACTATGTTGTCAAATTTCAGTTAAGTTGGTTCAGTCCTTAAACTAACCATTCCTAAATCTAAACATGGTAAATTGCAGAAATTAAGTAAACAATCAAACAAGCAAATTGCAATCAAGAATTGAATTTTATCTAACAATAAATATTATTTTTAATTTGGCTCCCCCTGGACTAAAGCCACGATAATGGTTTGGCAAGATGTGAATCTTGTCCTTGGGGATCCAATGATTTGATCCAGTTTGTTTGTTCAGGCATAGTTTGGGTACCCATGCCTGAACTTTAGGTCTGGACTGGTTCAGTACAGCAAAGTAGGATCTTTGTCTAGATTTGGTTCTATAGCCTAGTCCGGATCGATTTAGAACCGATTTCTATTTTCCAAGGATCATGTCAAGACCCTTGGAACCAGAAGTGAATCGTTCTAAAGCTGATCTAAGGTCCTTAACCTGAGTTTTCAGGGAGGAGTTCTCTTTCTCAAGTTTTTCAACTTGAGTAGAGGTTCCTTCTTGAACCTTCTCAGTTAAGGGTCTAGAGTCAGCTCCCTCTTTCAGGAGTTTTACTTCCTGTCGGAGGGATTCGACTCGGAGTTTAGCTTTCGCCAAATCTCGAGAAAGATAAGAGATTAATTCATTTAACTGACTTCTAGTAAAACCACTTACCTTGATTTCGCCGTCTTCTGAAAATGTCAGTCTGCCGTCGTCCTGTTCTGATTCTGACTCGGTCTCGACTTCTTCTGATGCGGTTAGTGCGAGTAGGTTCGACTGTGGGACCTCTTCTTCTTCTTCGGAGGAGGACTCGTCCCACGTTGCTTGAAGTGCCTTTTTCCTTCTATTCTTCTTGGTCTCCTTTAAGTTCGGACACTCCGTCTTGTAGTGACCCTTCTTCTTGCACTCGTAGCAGGTCACGTTGGGCTTGTTCTTTTCATTTGCGGGTTCAGCTGGTTCATCCTTTCTTCTCTGGCTTTCCGTCTGTTGGTTTGGTTCTTCAATTCCTTGTAGTAGTTTCGGGCCAGTCGGACCAGCGGTTCTGTCTTCTGAGTCTGAGTCTGAGTTAGACTCGGGTTCAGGTTGAGGCTTCTTCTTGGTTGTCCTTCCAGTTTTACCTGCAACAAAGGCAATACCTTTCTCGGCCAGATTGCAGTTAGTCTGTTCATGTAATTCTAATTCAGAGAACAATTCATCTAATTTAATTTTTGAAAGGTCCCTTGAAACCTTGTATGCATCTACCATAGATGCCCACAAGGTGTTTCTCGGGAAAGCATTTAAAGCGTACCTTATTAGGTCACGGTTTTCTACCTTGTGACCGATGGTGTGTAGTCCGTTCATTAATTCCTGAATTCAGGCGTGAAGTTGAGCTGCTGTTTCATTGTCCGTCATTTTGATCGTATACAGCTTGTTCAGGAGGAGATCTCTCTTGCTGATCCGAGTGTCTGAAGTTCCTTCGTGCAGCTCGATCTGTTTCCCCCACAGCTCCTTGGCACTGTTGAATGGACCCACCCGGTTCAGCTCCTCTTTTGTTAAGCCGCATTGGAGGGTCTGGGTCGCCTTTGCATCAGCTTTAATCTTCCGTTTCAGAGCGGTGTCCCACTCTGTGTAGGTTTGAGGTACTCCTTCAATATTTTTTGGAATCTCCAGTCCGGACTAGATAATTATCCACATGTCCACCTGAGTTTTCAGGTGGACCTCCATTTTGCTCTTCCAGTAGGAGAAGTCCTCCCCACTGAAGAGAGGTGGTCTTGCGATGCTGAAGCCTTCTTGCATGGCCATTTTATCTGAAATGTAAACGAAACACAAAAAAAAACTATCCCAAGACTTGGTCTTGGATTAGTAGTGCGGGATAAAAAGAAAAAAATATTTGTCGAGGGGTGTTGCACCAACCTCGATTAACGAGAAGAAATTCGAATGAGAAAAAAAATATTAAAAAGAAATTTCGTCAAAATCCGAAAAAATCTCAAATTGGTGGTTGCACCAAATTTGAGCTTCCCCGCTCTGATACCACTTGTTGGATCGAGAGAAACGATAGAGGGGGGTGAATATCGTAAAACGTTCGTATTAACAGTTAGAGAAATTACGCAGCGGAAATTTAAATCAAGCACACACTAACACCAAGTTTTTTACTTGGTTCGAAGTCGCAGTCGGCTCCTACTCCAAGGCCCACGGTCGTTGACCGTTTTCTGCGGGCAATTCTATATTTTCGCAAAACCAGTTTACAAGATTGTATTACAAAATTAGTGCAGTAAACTTAAAAGTAACTCTTCTTTACCAACGTCCGATGTAGATTGGATTTCTGGAGCAGTGGGACATCGTCGGCGCTTGAATCTCGAGTCGGGAGGTTTCCGGAGCAGAGCGCGGGAGCAGAAGAGCGTGAATGCGTTGGAAGGATTGATTTGCAAAGCCTTGGGGTCGAGGATATAGCCCCTGGGGGCGCCCGGAACGTCGAGGGCGCCCCCCCCCATGTGTCAGCTGATCCGAGTTCCTCTCGGTCAGCTCTGATCCCTTCAAACACGGGATCAGGCTTTGACGGGTGTGCCCGGGACGCTGGGGGCGCCCAGGTTGACTGGGTCAACTCTTATCCGTTGGCTTCGTTGGCTTCTGCTTCGTTTGCTTGAACTTGGGGGCGCCCGGGACGCTGGGGGCGCCCGGGAGCATGGGGGCGCCCGGGAGCACGGGGGCGCCCCACCCATAAGCTGTCAAAGCATTCCTCTTGCTTCATCTATTTTGTGTTCACCTTGGGGGCGCCCGGGACACTCCGGGCGCCCTGGTCAGCTGCTGCCTCACTCCTTTGAGGCTCTCTGAGCTGCAGACACTCGTTCCTTCGGTCCTGCATCCAGGGTTAGTCCAAAACAACATAAAGCATTTATATGTTAGTTTTATACAGCCTTAGCTGTCTTGGTTTTGACTTTGGGTCTCCAAACTGGAACCCTAGGTCGAACTGACGCCTACTGTTCCCTCAAAGGGGAACGCACCCTCACCTAGTCCTCTTGGGAGAATTACCTGATGCCAACCGGCTCCTCCGGTTGGACTTTTGCCCAGCAATCCTTCGCCAGGAGCCTGGCTGTCCTTTGACAGGTCTTTAGTACCAAGCTACCCTTCGCTTAGTACCTAGCAGTCCTTCGCCAGGCCTTTAGTACCAAGCTGCCCTTCGCCTGGTGCCTAGCAGTCCTTCGCTAGGGCTTTGTATCCTGGCATTCCTTCGCCAGGTGCCTAGCAGTCCTTCGCTAGGGCTTGGTATCCTGGCATTCCTTCGCCAGGACTTTTCTTGCACACTTGAGTAACATGTTAGATAAACATTATACCTTAACTTTTGAACCCTTTTGCCATTATCAAAACACAGGTCGACTTGGGTGCTTTCTGCACCAACACAAACCTGCAGAAAATGTGTGACCTAACAAAACTCACAACAACAGAAGAATCGTCAGTTTTGGAGGGAATGACCTCCACCCATTTTGAAACATAATCCACAGCTAGTAAAATGTACAAATAACCATAAGATGCAGGAAAAGGTCCCATAATATCTATTCCCCAAACATCACAAATCTCACAGAAAAGCATAGTATTTTGGGGCATCTCATTTCTTACTCCTATGTTACCAGTTCGCTAACACCTATCACAATTTTTATAAAAAACATATGAATCATGAAATAGGGTGGGCCAATATAATTCATACTCTAACACCTTCCTAGCAGTTCTCTGGGGTCCAAAATGCTCCCCACAAGCTGATGAATGACAAAATGTAAGTACAGAAGTAAACTCATGATCTAGTACACATCTCCTAATTATTTCGTCATTACAAAATTTCCATAGATAAGGATCATCCCACACATAAAATTTTGCAGTGCTTTTAAATTTATCTTTTTGAGCCCTAGAAAAGTGTGTAGGAAAAACATGTGCTACTAAGAAATTAACTAGGTCTGCATACCAAGGTGCCTCACCATGTACTGCAAGAAGGTGCTCATCTCTAAAATCATCATCAATGGTGGTAGAAGATCCTTCTCCTTCAATTCTGCTCAAATGATCTGCAACTAGGTTTTCCTTGCCACTTCTGTCTCTGATCTCCAAGTCAAATTCTTGAAGCAGGTGCATTGACGGACCCAAAATAGACTGTCACGAATGTAGGTCTCAAATTTAGATATGAATAAAGCTGAAAACCCTTTTTGCAATCAAAGTATGAAAACGTAGTAAAGGGGCCACAGGTCGTATTTTTCCTGGGGACTAGTTGAGGTTGTTTGATTCGAGCTTGTATTTAATTGTCGTTTGTGAATTTGGGTTTTGAATAAATTTAGGTTTTGGGGTTGCAATGCGAAATAAAAACACACTGAAAAGTGAAGAGAACTAAACTAATGAACCAAACAAGCGATAACAAATTATAACTCTAGCAACAGTAAACTAACTCAACCAAGTGGACTAACCAAAGTTTCAGAAAAGCAATTCTAAATTAAAACGCAACACCGATGCTAAGTAAAGAAATAAAAAAAATAGTGAATGTTGGTTTTCATCAAGCAAACAAACTGGAACTCATGCTAGCATGCGAAATTTAGCAATTAAACTTAAAACAAGCTCAACTCAAGTTATCTACAAGTTTTGAAAGCTAACCAATGCAACAAAATTTAGAAATGGATGAATGCAATACCAGTTGTATTCAAATTGCTATTCTACACCAGCAGACAAGCACAAAATAAAACCGATGCAATCAATTCTCAAATCAGCTTGGTACACAAGAAGTGATCTTTGTGCCAAACTGAAACCTTGTGCCAAAACGGAGTTTAACAACTCAGCCTTAAAACCTATTGATCAAACTTGGAAAAAGCAGCTACAATTGCAATGCTATGCAGGGATAAGAAGAATTTTCAGATCTGAAATCAGCACATCAGAAATTGACAGAATTTCAGGTTAGCTAATTGCAGAAATCGAAAGTTGAATTTGAGGAGCAACTAAGCTCCAGAACTCACAAGCAACTGAGATTGCATTTACCCAACTAATTACAAGAAACAATTCAGAAACAAACTAATCTAGCTAATATGAAAATGCAAACCTAAGGATTTGATACGCAGAGTCAAAATGCAGGAAATGCTTGATACGCACGCTTAACAAAATGGCACGCAAGAATTGGACAGAAAATAAGCTGTAATTTGAAGCTTTTGTGCACTAAACTCACTCACTAACTAATTTACTTACTGAATTGAATCTTAACTACTGCAAAAACAATTCAAAACAGAAATTACAGCAACTGAATAGAGATCAGAAACAAACAGTGGCAGATTCGGCTGAATATGAAAACTACAGCTAAAACAAGATTTGAACTAGAAAATCTACTCCTCGATTCCTTCTTCAGCTCAGGTACTCCTTGTTCGTCATGCAAGGGTGAGCCTCGGACCCGCAAGCTCAGCAAATAAGTGGGAAATTGTCTCTGCTACTCAATCTGAGCTCAACACTACCCAAATCTGAATTCCCCATTCAAATCCATCGATTCAACTGCGTCCAAGTGAGATGGTGATTTGTGGATGATCGGAACAATCTAGGGAACCCCTCCAGATGGCTCCGGTGGATGGAAATGGTTCGCAACTGAGATTGACGCCTCCAAATAGCAGAGCCACTGAAACCTCTCAATAGCTCTGTTCTTGGGCAATAGCGAGCTGAAATCTTCACTAAGTCCTCTTCCCCATGACCTAGCACTTGCTCTGAATCAAGAATCGAGTGATCAAGCCTTCGGATGAAGAAAAAACTGAAGAACATGAAGAACACGCGAAAGAAAACACTGTAGCGGCGAAGACGCGATGAAGGTCAGCTGCAGGGAATTTTTCCTTAAATAATTAACATTGGACGGCTCAGATTGCTTTGAAGAAATCCAACGGCTGATTTTTTCTCTGATTTGAGCCAAACTTTGATGATGATGATCTGGGGTTAGGATCTGCCTCGTGGTAGCTCGGATCCTCTAAATTTGCAACGGATGGTCCAAATTAATCTAATCTTTGAATGGACGATCTAGAGCCCTCCGAGCTTGATCCAACGGTTGATTTAACTCTGATTGGAGTGAAACCTTCAGATCTTGATCAGAGTGCTTGATCAACCCTAACCCTAGCTCGGATTGCTTCAGATGGTCCCGGATGGCTCAGATCTAGCTGCTTTTGAATCGGACGGCCCGGATTAATCCGAAACTTGATAACTCGATCCGGGTCCACTTCCGACTCAAGTTTGACCCAATATGCCCTAGATCCATGAACCTTTCATGCCTACAAAAAATAGATCAAGAATTTAGTGGTCAAATAATCCAAATATGTGTAAATTTGCAATTAAGTCCAAAATAAGAGTAAGTTCTAAAACCTAGGGCAATTTCACAATTAAGCAAAAAAAACATAGGTCAAACATGGATTTTAGCAATTAAAATAATCAACAAAATGGTATCTATCAACTCTCCCACACTTAACCTTGAGCGTTGATAACTATCATTTTGTTGATTATTTTAGGCTCTAAAATCCATGTTTAATCCACATTTTATATGCTTAAGTTTGCAATTGTATTAGGTTTCATGTATTCCCTTCATTTTGGCTTTTAATTCTAATCTTTGTATATTTGGGATATTTTTGGCACAAAATTTGAATATCATTTTGTAGGTCTCAATTGATCATGGACCTGGATCAAATTGGGTCAGACTTGAGTCAGCATTGGATCCAGATCAAAGGGATCAAGCATCGAATTATTAGGAGCCGTCCATTCTAGAGAATGGCTGGATCTGAGCTATCGGTCAACTTCTGGTCAATCCGAGTTCAAGATATAATCACTCATGAGTATAGATCAAGATCTGAAAATTTCAGCCAAATCAGAAGTAATCTGACCGTTGGATCAAGCTCAAGATGTTCTAGACCATCCATTCAAGAAAAGGGAAGATCTGGACCATCCGCCACTGATTTGGTCAATCCCAGCTGGGGACAGGTAGATCAGGACCATTGATTGGGATCTGTGGAGTTTGGTTCAGATCTGAAGAGTTTCGAACCCTAGCCGCACGCAGCGTCGCAGCCATCCCGATCCACCGCCGGCGATCAATCTCTTACTGCAATGCTTCCATTTGTTTCCCTTTACAGCAATTTTTTTTTTCAATACTAGCAGTTGATTCTTCACAGTTATTCCTCTGCAGTTCCTTTTTCATCCAGCTTCATTAGATTCGGCAGCTATTTCATCTTCATAGATTTTCAATCCCAGCAGCTTTTCTGAATCCAATTTTTCACAAGTTCTTCATAGCATATCTGTTTTCTTCTTCACAGCAATTGGTTTCATGTGGTTTGTTGTTTTCAATCTTCACAGCAGATCAAGCAATTCCGGCAACAGAGTTTTCCCTTATAGTTCTTCTACTTCGGCAGCAAATCTTCACAGTCGCAATTGGCAGCTCCTACATCCCACCTTCCGGCCATATCTCATGTTCTTCTTGTATGATTGGGGGTTCCGTCACTGGAAGCAACCGGGGATCAGCTCATCTTCAACACGGCAGCAGCCAATTTCATTTCAGCAGCTCTTCTTAGCAGTTTTTTCCTTCACAGCATAGCAATCCTTGAGTTAATTTGCATGTTTTAATTGGATTTAAATGTGGATTGTTTGCAATTGATGAATGTTTGTGATACTTGTAGAATGCTTGTATTAGACAGATCCTTCCTGTTTCAAATTGTATTTACATGAAGCAATTTTTAACACGCCTACCTTGTGTTCGGTCAATTGCCTCTTAGATCAATTAGTTTTAATTGTTATGTTTCCTAGTAGTTTAACTCTTGGTTTGTGTTGTTCTTCTTATTGTTTTAAGTTTTACGTTTTCGTTTACATGCAGTTAAGCTAGGAGATTAAATTTCTTCCATGTTGTAGGTTTTGTTCCATGTTTAGTTTCGTTAATGCTTTATTTCAAGTTGTCTTTTCTTTACTGCAATTGTAATTAGGATAAACTAGATTTTCGTACCTGCCTTGTCTTTCCTTAATTAGTCTAGATTTCATACTTGCTCTGCTATTTATTTCATAGTCATAGCTCTCAAATCCAAAACCCAGGTTCATATCCAAAAGCAATAAGATACGATTCTGAGAATTATCTTGCACCAACTACATTCGTTGGGAGACGACTCGAGTTACTCTATGCTACATTAGTTTAGAGGAATTCGATACTTAAATTGTATTTGAGACAGTAACACGACAAAAACGGTTATCAAATTTGGCGCCGTTGCCGGGGAATGTAGTGGTGCTTGATAATTATATCTTTTGATTCTATTATTGATTGCTTTATCTTTGGTATACGGTTGCTGCCATTTTGTTTGCTTTGTGACAGGGCTGCAAGATCAAAATGTTTTCACCAGAGGACTGTAAAGAGATCACAAGTGCACTGTCAGAGTTAAAGTTTTGGGTGAATCGTGTGAATCAACAAATATCCAACAGGCATTTATTTACTCATCAACAACCATGTCAACAGTTTCAGCAGCAAAACCAATATTTTCAGCAGCCCTTTTCGAATTTCCAGCAAACTCAGATTGGGCAGCCACAATTCCAGAATTTTCAACAATCTCTGCAATATTCACAGCCATACGATCCAAATTTTCAGTTTCAAAACCAGAATTTCTAGCCCACTCAATTTCAGTGTTCACCATCACAATTTCAACCCCAGATCCAAAATTTCTAGGGCTACACTTTTCAGCAATTTCAATCCTCATTCCAGCCAAATTTTCAGCAGTCAAATCAGCCCATTCAACCATTTGAGCAGCCCCAACAGTTTCAATTTCAGAATTCACAGCCAATTCTTGATTTTCAATAGTTTTATTCTACATTTCAAGACCAACAGGATTTCCACACCAATCAAGAAGGCTTTGAGAATCCTAATGAGAGTGAGGCTCAACAACAAAGGCTGGAGGAAATGTTTCAACAAGTTGTACAATATCATCAAAAGCAACAAAGGCTTCAAGACATCGAAAGAAACAGTGGACAAATTGCGAGTCAAATGAATTTATCTATAGGTGTAGGGGATTGCACTGAGCCCCAGGGACCACCATTGATTGGTACATTAGAAGATTCAAAGGATGAACCAGAAAGTGTAGGGACTTGCATGGTGGAAGCAAGAACCCAAGGATCACCTATTCTAGTTGAGTGTCCACCTGAACCTGAAGTGGAGCATATACTTGACTAGGAGGGAGCTATGGATACATCTATTCTTGTAGAACCTCCATGTATTTTTCAGCACGATCAGGTAAGTATTCCTCCTATTTCTTCTGAAGATTGCATAGAGGTGTTTCAAACTGATTTTATTGATTATAAAAGATTTTTAGAGACACCTAAAATTGATGTTGTTTGCTATGATGAATCCCTTGATACATCTTTTGTGGATATGGATTGTAAAAATTTTTTAGAAGTGCCCCAAATTGACGTTGTATGTTATGATGAATCTTTTGATACATCTTTTGTGGAGATGGATTTTAATTGTGAAAAAATTTTAGATGAGCCTGAAATTGATGTGGTTTATTATGATGAATCTCTTGCTATATCTTATGCTGAAGTTGAGTGTGAAAAACTCATGGAGGTACCCATGGTTGATTTTTTAGGTTGCGATGCATGTCTTGCTACATCTTATTTAGATATTAATTGTGAAAACTTCATTGAGATACCAGGAACTGATTTTATTGGATCTGATGCATTTTTGGATACATTTCATGCAGAGACTGATATTATTTCATTTCTGTCTGGCCTAGCACGCTTGAGAGGGGTATTACATTGTTTTACAGGGTCTAGAAGACTTATGGAGTGGGTGCTCCATCTGAACAGACTCCAACTTCCTGGAAGAACTTTCAAAAGGCATAAAGAGGGAGGAGAAGATCTTACTTTAATTCATAGCACTCCATTCCTTCAATGGATCTTGTACCTAAATCGTCTACTGCCACCTGAGCATTTTCCTGTAAAGTTTAAGTGTGGGGGAGACATGCACCATGACATAGATCAAATGAAGGAAGCTCTCTCAGCTACTCCTACTCCTCCGCTACCACGATGGAGGTTGTTTCTTGATAGACTCCGACCGCCAGAAATAAAGGGGAGTTTGTTCCTTTACCTTCCTTTTCTTATTTTTTTTTATGTTTATACTCGCATGTTTGTTTACTTTTATACCTTGCATTCATGTTTTGTTTCCTCATTCTGCATTTTGTTTGGTCTTGAATAAACCTTGTTTGATTTCTAGTTTTATCTCCTTACATGTTCCTTTATTATGCTTTGAGAATCATAAAAGATAGTTAAGTCTGATTATCGAGTTTTGGTTTCCTTGGTATGCTTGGGGATATTAATTGCATTTAGTCATTTGTTGTGGTGATAGACTCTATCTTGTTGGATTAAGCATGACATTTTATTGATCACCTAGTGAGGATATTACCATGCCTATCCTTAATCCTCTTATGTGTGATAGCATTTGTGATACTTGACACTCTAGAACTTGCTTTGATTCTTTTTGAAATTACATTAACATAAGCTTACATGAATATGATAGAGGCAACCTTTCTTGTTGAACTCTTAGTTTTCCCTCTCCTTTGTTGTTGTTACTACTGAGCATTTCACCTATTGCTTTCATATTTCCTTGTCAGATCTTTTCATTGTCATTACATTCTCACTGCCATATCTTTATTAGTTTATTCTTCCCTTGAGTATACGATGAGAGCATAGGGTGATAGCATGATGAGTTACATTGTTATTTCTCTATTATTAGCCTCTATTATTGTGAGTTTTAGGTGATTATCATGCTTTGCTACATTGCCCAAGACGGGCAAGTTTTAAGTGTGGGGGGGAGACAAATGTGTATGGATGAATGCTTGTGTGAAGAAAAAAAAAATCTCTCTTTGAAGAAAAAAAAATCTCTTTATGTGAAAAAAAAGAAAGAGAGATAGAAAAAATAATAAAGATGAAAAAAAAAGAGAAAAGAAAAAAAAATCTCTCTATGTGAAAAAAAAATTTCCTCAAGCATTCGAGATTTTATTAATGATGAACAAAAAGGAATATTTTCTTGATATGTACTCTTTTGATATTATTGTTTAGAGAAATTCAAGAGTTATGTTGATCCCTACATGCACTTTAAGAGATGTGGTAAATGGTTGATGTGTAGTGTATTGAGAATGTAAAAGGAGAATCATGAGTGTTGGAGGTTTGATTGAGTTATTTACTTTGGACTATTGTTTGATTGTATACATCATGTTAATTACCCCAATGCTCTCATCTTCTCTTTGATCTTCTTTCATGCTCTCTATGATCTTCTTTGTTATCTACCATTCTTGTTTTCTTGTAGCACTTGGTTTCATTATTATTCATTGAAAAGCCCTCTTGATTTGTGTACTTATGTTATAGTAGTGGAGAAGTAGAAGATAAGCAAGCATATGGTAGTGCAATGTCATGAATGTTTTGAGAGAACTCCACTTCCATATTTATTATTTTTGTGAGCATCAGTGCATATATCCATCTTGTGAGGTTTTTGTCATGCTTAGTTTATTCAAGTTGATGAAGTTACCATGCTTTTGACTTATGTGAGATTTGGAACCATAAATACATGGATGCTTGAGACTTGATGATCCTAAGTAACTTTCTTTTATTATTTCTTAAAGTATTGATAGGGGATGTAATATTTGGGAGATATGTTGTTTTCTTTTAGTTTTTGTTTACTTATGCGAGACGCCCAAGAATAAGTGTGGGGGAGTTGATAACTATTATTTTGTTGATTATTTTAGGCTCTAAAATCCATATTTAATCCACATTTTATATGCTTAAGTTTGCAATTATATTAGGTTTCATGTATTCCCTTCATTTTGGCTTTTAATTCTAATCTTTGTATATTTGGGATATTTTTGGCACTAAATTTGAATATCATTTTGTAGGTCTCAATTGATCATGGACCTGGATCAAATTGGGTCAGACTTGAGTCAGCATTGGATCCAGATCAAAGGGATCAAGCATTGGATTATTAGGAGTCGTCCATTCTAGAGAACGGCTGGATCTGAGCTATCGGTCAACTTCTGGTCAATCCGAGTTCAAGATATAATCACTCATGAGTATAGATCAAGATCTGAAAATTTCAGCCAAATCAGAAGTAATCTGACCGTTGGATCAAGCTCAAGATGTTCTAGACCATCCATTCAAGAAAAGGGAAGATCTGGACCATCCGCCACTGATTTGGTCAATCCCAGCTGGGGACAGGTAGATCAGGACCATTGATTGGGATCTGTGGAGTTTGGTTCAGATCTGAAGAGTTTCGAACCCTAGCCGCACGCAGCGTCGCAGCCATCCCGATCCACCGCTGACGATCAATCTCTTACTACAATGCTTCCATTTGTTTCCCTTTACAGCAATTTTTTTTTCAATACTAGCAGTTGATTCTTCACAGTTATTCCTCTGCAGTTCCTTTTTCATCCAGCTTCATTAGATTCGGCAGCTATTTCATCTTCATAGATTTTCAATCCCAGCAGCTTTTCTGAATCCAATTTTTCACAAGTTCTTCATAGCATATCTGTTTTCTTCTTCACAGCAATTGGTTTCATGTGGTTTGTTGTTTTCTCTCTTCACAGCAGATCAAGCAATTCCGGCAACAGAGTTTTCCCTTATAGTTCTTCTACTTCGGCAGCAAATCTTCACAGTCGCAATTGGCAGCTCCTACATCCCACCTTCCGGCCATATCTCATGTTCTTCTTGTATGATTGGGGGTTCCGTCACTGGAAGTAATCGGGGATCAGCTCATCTTCAACACGGCAGCAGCCAATTTCATTTCAGCAGCTCTTCTTAGCAGTTTTTTCCTTCACAGCATAGCAATCCTTGAGTTAATTTGCATGTTTTAATTGGATTTAAATGTGGATTGTTTGCAATTGATGAATGTTTGTGATACTTGTAGAATGCTTGTATTAGACAGATCCTTCCTGTTTCAAATTGTATTTACATGAAGCAATTTTTAACACGCCTACCTTGTGTTCGGTCAATTGCCTCTTAGATCAATTAGTTTTAATTGTTATGTTTCCTAGTAGTTTAACTCTTGGTTTGTGTTGTTCTTCTTATTGCTTTAAGTTTTACGTTTTCGTTTACATGCAGTTAAGCTAGGAGATTAAATTTCTTCCATGTTGTAGGTTTCGTTCCATGTTTAGTTTCGTTAATGCTTTATTTCAAGTTGTCTTTTCTTTACTGCAATTGTAATTAGGATAAACTAGATTTCCGTACCTGCCTTGTCTTTCCTTAATTAGTCTAGATTTCATACTTGCTCTGCTATTCATTTCGTAGTCATAGCTCTCAAATCCAAAACTCAGGTTCATATCCAAAACCCAAAAGCAATAAGATACGATTCTGAGAATTATCTTGCACCAACTACATTCGTTGGGAGACTACTCGAGTTACTCTATGCTACATTAGTTTAGAGGAATTCGGTACTTAAATTGTATTTGAGACCGTAACACGACAAAAATGGTTATCAAATTTTGGCGCCGTTGTAGTATAGTGGTGAGTATTCCCGCCTGTCACGTGGGTGACCCGGGTTCGATCCCCGACAACGGCGCCAAAAATTTGACGGACCCGAAATATACTGTCACGAATGTGGGTCTCAAATTTAGATGTGAATAAAATGCTGGAAACCCTTTTTGCAATCAAAATATGAAAACGTAGTAAAGGGGCCACAGGGCGTATTTGTCCTCGGGACTAGTTGAGAGTTTGTTTGATTCTAGCTCGTGTTTATGTGTCGTTTATGAATTTTGGGTTTCAAATCGAATCGGGGTTTGGGTTCAATTGGACAAGAATCTTGCAAGAAAAATTAAGGTAACTTAACTCTTAACCCCATTTTTCTATGGATTTGTTTGCTTGGGATGTTTCTTAATGTTATTTTGCCCGAGACGGACAAAGAATTAAGTATGGGGGAGTGACTAGTGTTTTGGAAAGATTGGTATCAAAGAGGCACTTCATTTGAAACATTTGAAAAAAAAAAATTTCATGTGCCAAGTGAGTGAGTTTGGTGCCAAGATCAAGCAAGAAGAAGTAGTTGAGGAAGTCAACAATTGAGGCATTTAGATTCTTGCTCATTATTTAAAGATCCAAGGGGCATACAATGAAAAAAAAAATCTGCAATGTAGAAAAAGAAAAAAAATTTTGGCATGCAAGTGGAAGAATATGTATCAAAATGCCTTGGAAGCATGTTTTGGCCATTATGATAGAGGATGAATCGCATGTGAAACCAATGCAGGAATTGTGTGCCAAGTTGAATTCAGTGAAGAAAGAGAAAAAAAAACTGAGCCAAGCGGAAAGGAAATGAGCAGAAAAAAAAACAAATGCAGAAATGTTGAGCCAAAACAGAAATTTTGTGCCGATTTGAACTAAGCTGAGTTGTGCTGAATCTGAGGGCTGTGGAATGATACAAGCTGAACTTGGAAGCAAGCTGTAAAGTGCTGATGTTATTTGGAAGCTGAGACAAAAAGAAAAAAAAACAGTTGGTATCAACTTAAATTGATTGTGCCATGGAGGGAACTTGAATTTGTTGGGCTGAAATTCTCTACTAAAAAGTGATGCTAATTGCTGTGAAACATCAGAGAATTGCAAGGGTTGCAAGTAATGCCGTGGAGCTGTCCAAACAACAAGACTTAGCTGCCAATAAAAACAAACAGAAAAAAAAAGAACATTTTGAGAAAAACAAAAAGAAGCAAAATGACACAATTGGAGTTTTGGAGCTTTGGCATTGTAATTTTCCTTATCCGAGTCCAAGCTTTATTTCAGTTCATTTTAACCTTGCTAGAAGATAAAAGAAGAAGAGAAAAATCAGAAAAGAGGGAAGGAAGCAAGAATTGACACGCAAATGAAAAATTGGCACAATGATACCAACAAGTTATTTTTCATCCAAATCAAAGGCAATTACTTAAATTTGACTTCACCACACTTTTGATATTATTAGAGGACTGTCAAGAATGGGCAAAGCACATTGGAAATATTTTTGAGCAACCAAGTCTTCCACTCCATTAATTTTTCCATTTCCTTAATTATTACTTCATTTCTTACCATTTTTCATGTTTTCACTTGTTTTTGTAGATGTGAATCCTAATCATGATTAATGGTGGAGATTAGATAATAAGCAAGCCTATGGCAGTGCAAGAAGCATGTGTGTTTGAGTGAGCTCCACTTCCATCATCAACTTAGAACTTAATGAGAGAGCCACTAAAACCTCCCATGAAAAGCTAGTGAGTTAAATTCATCTCAATGACTCATGATGGATGAAAAGGCTAAGTTGTTGATTTAAGGACAAGATACTAATCGATAGAGCTTAGATTTATGAGAATTGACAACCTTAGGTAATTTCTTTTCATTTGTTTCTAATTATGCTTAAGAAAATCTAGGGGATACATACTTAGTGTTTTCGCGAGACGCTCAAGGTTAAGTGTGGGGGAGTTGATAAGTACCATTTTTATTGATTATTTTAATTGTTAAAATCCATGTTTGACCCATGTTTTACTTGTTTAATTATGATTTTACCCTAGGTTTTAGGACTTACTCTTATTTTGGACTTAATTGCAAATTTACACATTTTTGGATTATTTGGCCACTAATTTTCTCATATATTTTTGTAGGCATGAAAGGATCCTGGACCTAGGGCATATTGGGTCAAACTTGAGTCGGAAGTGAACAGGATCGAATTATCAAGCTTACAATTAATCCGGACCGTCCGATTCAAGAGCGGCTAGATCTGAGCCATCCGGAATCATCTGAAGCAATCCGAGCTAGGGTTAGGGCTGATCAAGCACTCTGATCAAGATCTGAAGGTTTCATCCCAATCAAAGCTCAATCAACCGTTGGATCAAGCTTGGAGGGCTCTAGAGCGTCCATTCGAAGATTAAATTGATCTGAACCATCCGTTGCACATCTAGAGGATCCGAGCTACCACGAGGCAGATCCTGACCCCAGATCATCATCATCAATGTTTGGCTCCAATCAGAGCAAGATCAGCCGTTGGATTTCCTCAAAACAATCACAGCCGTCCATGCTTAAGTATTTAATCAAATTTCCCAGCTCCTTCCTCTTGGTCGCGTCCTCGCCGCAGTGGTTTTCATCGTTTCTCCTTCGTTTCTTCTTCGTTTGCTTCAGCAATTTCTTCGTTTTGAAGGCGTGACCACCTCAATTCGAGCTCATTCTTGAGTGACAGCAAGGATTTGGATTGGGGATTAGCTTAATTTCGGTTGTAGCTGTAATCTCATTTCTGCAAGTTATTTCTGTATTGGTTTTGTATCAACTGTTTTAGTTTAATATGCTGAACGTTTTACTTCAGTTAGCTTTCAATTTAGTTTCTTAATTAGTAGATTGCTTGTTGATGACTAGTTACCGTAAATTTCAGCTCAATTCTTGTTCTACAGTTTGCGTATCAGTTTCTTATTGTTCGTATCAGACTCTTGTTCTGTTTTCTGCATTTCGTTTTTGAATCCTTCAGTTTTTTTCGACATCAGTTATGTTTAGCCTTAGTTCCTCAAGTTAGAGACCCCATTTAGTGTGTTTATTTAGTTGATCTAAGTTGTTTCACCTATAGTTCCAATTCTGACCTTTGTTCAGCTTGGTATTTCTGATTTCTTGCACTTGTTGCGTATCAATTTTCCTCCTCTTGAGTATCGGTTTGTATCAAGTTTTTTATTCTGAATTTACTTTGTAGCTTGTCTCCTTCACAAAGCACTTGACTTCAATTTTGCAATTGGTTTCACTGATTTGTATCAGTTTTATAAATGCAAAATTCAGCTCAATTCCTGCATGATATTTTGTCTTTGAAATCCAGCTTATATGCCATGTATCAAGCTATTGGAAGCATGCCCTGTATCGAGTAGAGATTCAGATTTGAATCCTTGTTAACTTCCAATGAATTCTTGACCTGCAATTCTGATTTTTATTCTACATATCATGTTTACTTAGTTTCTGCAAGTTGTGTCAAGCGAAAAGTTGTTTCGGATTGGTGGTTAGCTTGATTAGCACTTGGCTGTGTTGAGAAACAATTAGCTGAAGTTAAACTCAACTGTCAGATTGTATTGTGTTCAAAATGAGTTGGTTTACACCTCATTTGTTTCTGAATTTTCACTTTTAATTCTACATTTCAGATTGAGTTCTTGCACTTGGTATCAAGGGAAATCTTGGCACGGTTTTGTATCAATTTGGCTTTGGATTGTTTGCATTTCGTTTGTCATAAGTTTGAATTTGTCACTTTATGGCTTAGCATTTGTTTTACACTTGAAATCAGACTCATTTTCCAGAAATTGGGTAAGTGTATTAGTTGATTAAGTGGTCAATTGGTTGAATCATTAAATGCCATCACTTTGTTTAGTCATGAGTTAAGTTACCTTAATTTTTCTTGCAAGATTCTTGTCCAATTGAACCCAAACCCCGATTCGATTTGAAACCCAAAATTCATAAACGACATATAAACACGAGCTAGAATCAAACAAACTCTCAACTAGTCCCGAGGAAAAATACGACCTGTGGCCCCTTTACTACGTTTTCATATTTTGATTGCAAAAAGGGTTTCCAGCATTTTATTCACATCTAAATTTGAGACCAACATTCGTGACAGTATATTTCGGGTCCGTCAAGCGTCTCGCGAAAATACTAAGATGTATCCCCTAGATTTACTTAAGCATAATTAGAAACAAATGAAAAGAAATTACCTAAGGTTGTCAATTCTCAAAAATCTAAGCTCTATGGACTAATATCTTGTCCTTAAATCAACACTTAGCCTTTTCATCCATTATGAGTCATTGAGATGAATTTAAATCACTAGCCTTTCAAGGAAAATTTTGGTGGCTCTTTCCTTAAGTTCTAAGTAGATGATGGAAGTGGAGCTCACTCATACACACATGCTTCTTGCACTACCATAAGCTTGCTTATTATCTAATCTCCACCATTATTCATGATTAGGACCAACATCTATAAAAACAAAGGAAAACATGGAAAATGGTAAGAAATGGAGTAAAAATCAAGGAAATGGAAAAAATTGATAAAAGTGGGAGACTTGAGTGCTCAAAAATGTTTCCAATGTGCTTTGCCCCTCTTCAAATCAAATATGATTAGTGGAGTAAGAATTTGAATAATTACCTTTGATTTGGATGAAGAAAACCTTCCTTGATTTCCTTGTGCCAAGTTTTGCCTATTGCGTGCCAACTTGTTTCCTTCTCTTTTCTCTCTTTTTTTTTCTTTTCAGGTCAGATTTGTATCAAAGAACATATGATATCAAGTGAAATAAATACTCAACATAAAATTTTCACTCAACAACCCTTGTAACTCACTCTTGATACACTTCACCTTTGTTGGCACACTTCTTCTTTCATTCCCCTTCTCTCCTTTTTTTTATTTATTTCAGCTTCAAATTCAGCTCCACTGAATCCATTTCAAGTCTCTGATTCCTTAAATAATTAACATCAGTTAGCATCACATAGTGTAGTGGAGAGTTTGAATTGTTCCACTTGAAAGTTTTTGCTCAGCATATTTGAACTTCAGCCAAGCCACTGCACTGTCTCTGCTTTTCTGCTCTGATCAGAAATGTTTCTTTCATTCAGCTGTTTGAAATCTGCTCCCAAGAAGTCTAGTTCAATTGAAAACCACTTGACAAGCTCAGATTCAGCATTGCAAGCTCAGATTCAAGTCTCGGTAGCAACTCTTTCAATGCAGTTTAGATTTTTCTTTTAGCTTCAGATTCTTTTCTTCAGATCAGCCTTCCTTCAGATTCTGTTTAAATTCAGCAGTGCTTCACTGACTTTCCAAACCAGATTCAGGTTGAGGCAGATCAAACTCCTTGCATTCTTCACAACCATTACATCACATAATGGTAAACAAGTAGCCATATTTTTTTTTCTCTGCGCTACACTGCTTCCTTCTTTTTTTTCTGATCTGAAAATTCTAAGCAGCCACATTTCTTTCAATTCTGATCAGCAGTGAATGTGCCCATCAATTCCAGATACATTTTATACTTGATACCTTGATTCATAGCCTCGGAAACCAATTTTGGTTTAAGTTGAGCACCTCAAAAAACTAATCCTGCAGAAGCTGTTTTTGTTTTAGTTTCAGATTCCAACTTCACGGCAAATGCAGTGCACTTCTCGGATTTCTCAAGCAATTGGCATCACATAGTACTTGCATCAAGTGGTAGTGAAAGCCTTAAGTGTTCCACTCACAAATTCAAATCAGCACATTGAATTTCAGCCCTTGCCTTCACTGCATTTTCTGTTTTTTTTTCTGCTGCAATTCCAGCTCACGATCTCAATTTCAAACTCTATAATTGTTAGGTTATTCATCCTTGCATCCTCTAATTCAGTTCTAGCTCAGATCAGACTATTTTCTTGCAATCCAACTCTCAACTGATCCAAATCTGTTTTGGATCAGATTTGGCACAAACTTCCTGTTGTGGATCAGATTTGGTTAGCTTCAATTCAAACTCTATCAGATTTGTTGCTGAACTTAGCTTCCTCAATTCCAATTTCCAAATTCTGGATCCAAGTCATTTCTGATCCAAAGTGGCAGATTTTTTCACTTTGGCACAACTTTTGCTTGGCGTGCCAATTTCCTTTTCATTGCAGATTTTTTTCTCTCTTTTTTTTTGCGTGCCACTTGGATCTTCATATTGTGATAAGGAATCTAGATGCTCCACTTGCTTCCATCCTCTTGCTCATTTTTGGAATTCAAATTCACTCACTTGGCACCTTTTGGCTTCAATTTCACAAACAAAAAATTTTCTTTGAAATGAAATGCATCTTTGCTCCAAAATAATTCCAAACTCTAGTCACTCCCCCACACTTAAATCTTTGTCCGTCTCGGGCAAAATAGCATTAAGAAACATTTCAAACAACAAGTCCAAAGAAAGGTGAGGGTAAGAGTAAGAAATAAGTAAAGAAAAATGGAATGAACATGATTTTTGTTAAAATTGATATGGAAAGGTAAACAAAGTGATTAGCCTCTATAGATGTGATCCAATCCTTGAAATATGATTTTGAAAGAACCTAAGCAAGTTCTAGAGTACAATAACATGTATGTGTCACAAATATAAGGCTAATTCTCGCTAGGCAAAAAAATAATTCATCTCAAGTCATCAATTAAGAATTTAAAACCAAGTAGTACTCAAGCATCCAAGATTTCATCCATTAGCTCAAACCCTAAGTTTTAACAACCAAATTTAATTTATTTTCCAAGAGATTCTAAAATTCTATGGAGATAACCTAAGGGATACATTTATTCCTAGTCATGCAAGAAAAAGTCTAAAAGAAAAGACATGGTATTTACAATGACTTTTATTCATGTTACTCTACTCACGTATTTATTAGCAAGAACTCATTTTAAAAGTAAAAACATGTAATAAAGGAAAAGGCAAGAAAGATCAAACTCCCTCTTATTTCTGGCGGTCGGAGTCTGTCAAGAAATAGCCTCCACCGTGGTAGTGGAGGAGTCTGGGTGTCCGAAAGAGCTTCTTTCATTTATTCAACTTTACGGTGCATCGCTCCCCCACACTTGGACTTTAAGCAACCTGTTCAGGTGGACGAAGGTTATTTAAATACAAGACCCATTTAAGAGGTAGAGTGTTTTGAATTAAAGTAAAATCATCTCCTCCCTCTTTATTCTTTTTGGAACACCCTCCAGGAGGTTTGAGCCTGTTCAGATGAAGCTCCCACTCCAGAAGACTTCTGGACCCTGCAAAACCATGTAATACCCCTCTCAAGCGTGCAGGGTAAGAAAGAAATGAAATAATATCAGTCTTTGCATAAAATGTATCCAAAAATGCATCACATCCAATAAAATCAATTTTAGGCAACTCAAAAAATTTTTCACAATGAATATCTACCCAAGATGCATCAAGACACTTATCATAATCAATGAAATCTATTTTGGATATTTCAATTAAATTTTCACAATTATTTCCCACACATGATATATCAAGAATTTTATCGCAGCCAATAAAATCAACTTTTGGTACCTCTCTTGATGTTTCCAAAAAAATAAAAGAAATACTTACCTGATTGTGCTGAAAAATACTTGGAGGTTCCACAATGATAGATGTATCTATAGCTTCCTCCTGGTCAAGTATAGGTTCCATATCAGGTTCAAGTTCTAGTAGGCACTCAACTGGAATAAGTGATCCTTGGGGCTCTGTGCAATCCCCTACACTTTGAATCTCAACAGAAATAAGTGATTCTCGGGGCTCTGTGCAATCCCCTACACCTAGAAAAATCTCTCCAGCTGGAAATGCATCTGAGTTGTCTTCTGAAAAATCCTCAGTCTCTGTAGTAAGTACTCTCTCAGCCTCCTCTGAATCAATAGCTCCTCTAGAAAAATCAGATAAAAATCCCTTAGCCTCTAACTCTAACTGCTCCAGCTCATCAAGAATATCCATGCTCATGATGGAGTGGTCCTCTCTCGGGTGCTTCATAGCATCAAAAAGGTTAAACTGAACAACCGTATCTCCGATCACCATGGAAAGTGTACCGGCATATACATCAATTTTGGTTCTAGCAGTCTTCAGAAATGGTCTTCCTAAAATAAGCAGAGAACAGTGTGCCAAATAATCTCCCTCCATATCCAAAATATAAAAGTCTGCAGGAAATATTAGCTCCTTTACCTTCACCAAAACATCTTCAATCATACCTGCTGGGTGGGTCTGACTCCTGTCTGCTAGCTGTATCACTACACCAGTGGGTTGTAAAGGGCCTATGCCAAGCATCTGAAATACTGACCTGGGCATCACATTTATGGAAGCTCCTAAATCAAGCATAACATCATGGAATGTAGTGCTCCCTATCTCACAAGATACAGTAAACATCCCAGGATCTTCACATTTCTGAGGTATGGCATGGATGAGCGATGAAACATTCTTCCCCAGGCTGACCAACTCATTTTCCTTAAGCTTTTTCTTATGAACACAAAGATCTTTCAAAAATTTGACATACTTAGGAATCTGCTTTATCATAGTCAGCAAAGGTACATTAATCTCTACTTTACTGAAAAGTTTTACCAGTTCATTGTACTCCTTGGTCTTCTCCTCCTCCACTTGTCTTTTGGCTTGTGTTCTCCACTGTGGAAAGGGTAGAGGAACCCTAATTTCATCTTCTTTTGCCGGAAGTGGAGAGGCTGATTTTTGGACTGCTGCCCCATGCGAAGTAGCTGCTGTACCTTGCATCTCGCCACTGATTTCTTCTCCGTTTTCCACCAAATTTTGAGGGTTACTTGAGGAAGGAGTTGGGCACGGGCTAGGGGTGGAATCAGCTGAATTTGAAGTCATTTCATGGCTGTTTTGAGCTGGTATTGAAGTTGCTGTTCGGTTTTCTGAAATTTCAGCTCTTGGACCATTTGGAGATGAAGTAACCTTCCCATTCCTCAAATAAATAGCACTCACGTTTCCTTTAGGATTAGGAACAGTTTGGGAAGGGAGTTGACTTGATCCTTGAGCTTGATTTTGATTAATCCCGCTAGCCAATTGACCTATTTGCCTCTCAATGTTGTGATTATGTTGTTGTTGTTGTTGTTGTTGTAGAACTTGTTGTATTTGTTGTTGCCAAGCTTGTTGTTGCTGCATCATCTGTTGAAACATATCCTCAACCCTCTGTTGGGGCACATTTCCTCCACTTGAGCTTCCATAGCCTCCTTGGTTAGAATAGCTCCTTGATTGACCTTGAAAACATGGCTGTTGGGGCTGATAGGAGGATGGAAATTGCTGTTGGTAGGGTTGATTAGCGGGCTGACATGCTTGGAAACCTTGCTGGGAGTTGTAGCCTTGAAAGTTCTGATTTTGAAGTGGAAAATTCGGTGATGAGGACTGAAAATTCTGATTTTGAAACCCTTGATTGTAAGGCTGTGAAATCTGATTATAGGGCTGGGAAGGCTGGAAATTTTGTTGGTTTTGAGTTTGGAAAGCTGGAAATGATTGAAAACCTTGCTGCCCTTGATGATATGGCTGGAATTGAGGCTGTAATTGCTGAAATAGGGGCTGCGATTGCTGAAATGTAGGCTGAAAATTCGAATCCGAAGGCTGGAATTGCTGTGGCTGTGATTGCTGGAAATTATGTGGAGGCTGCTGCAAATGCTGCGTTTGAGGGTTTTGATGGCAGAAAGAGTTCCCATATTTTAGGTTTGGGTGATCCCTCCAACCGGGGTTGTAAGTAGAGGAGTAAGGATTGTTTTTTGCTTGAAATTGGCCTCTTACCAATGCTGCTACTGTCTCGTCTTGTTGGAGGGTGGGACATGAATCTGAGATGTGCTCTTGACTAGAGCAAATGGCACACACACTTATCACTTGACTAGAGGGTGGAGTTGTTGAAACACTTGAACTTTGAATTGCACTATTAATAGTCAATTGCTTCATAAATGATGCGATCTTTGCCAATGAATTCCTTATCTCTTTCTGATCAGTAGGAACTACCTGAACTTCACCCACTCCTCTGGTGGTCAAGGCTCTGCTTCCAAATTGTTGGGAATTCTCAGCCATATTAGAAATGAGCTCCCTAGCTTGAATTGGCGTTTTGTTCACTAGGGCCCCTCCAGCTGCAGCATCTATCATAATTCTGTCCATCTGCAGCAATCCCTCGTAAAAGTACTGAATCAAAAGTTGCTCACTGATCTGATGCTGGGGGCAACTTGAACACAACTTGTTGAATCTCTCCCAGTAATCATAGAGCGTCTCGCCCACCACTTGCTGAATGCCACAGATACATTTTCTGATTATTGCTGTTCTGGAGGCTGGGAAATATTTTTCCAAAAATGCTTTCTTCATGGAGATCCAACTAGACACGTGCCCCGTGGGTAGATAGTAAAACCAGTCTTTTGCTGCTCCTGTCCGTGTGAAGGGAAAAGCTCTCAGCTTGATATCTTCTTCAGAAATGCCCTGAGGCTTCATAGTAGAGCATACAACATGGAATTCGTGCAGGTGCCTATTTGGATCCTCTCCAGATAATCCTTGAAATTTGGGTAGTAAATTAATGAGTCCAGATCTGAGCTCGAAATCTCCCGCCAACTCTGGATAAGCAATGCTGGAGTACTGAAATGAAGCATCTGGTGCTGCGAGCTCCTTCATCGTTCTCTGGTGATCTGCCATGTTACTCCCTGAGTGAGTGAAAATAGTCTGAATAGGAGGGATATCTGTAGTCTCAGAAAGGATGCCCTGGCTCCTCCTAGCTCTGAAAGTCCTCTCAATCTCAGGGTCGAATTCTTCTAAATCACCACCTGAAGACCTGGTCATAAAACGAAACAAATTGGAGTAAAAGTGGATAAAGAGATAAAACAAATAAAATCAATTCAACAGATATATCAATAAGCACAAAAATAAATCAAGAAAGATATGAAATAAGTGCACAAGCAAAAATCAAACAAATCAACTAGTTGCTTCTCCGGCAACGGCGTCAAAAATTTGACGGACCCAAAATATACTGTCACGAATGTGGGTCTCAAATTTAGATATGAATAAAGCTGGAAACCCTTTTTGAAATCAAAGTATGAAAACGTAGTAAAGGGGCCACAGGTCATATTTTTCCTGGGAACTAGTTGAGGTTGTTTGATTCGAGCTTGTATTTAATTGTCGTTTGTGAATTTGGGTTTTGAATAAATTTGGGTTTTGGGGTTGCAATGCGAAATAAAAACACACTAAAAAGTGAAGATAACTAAACTAATGAACCAAACAAGCGATAACAAATTATAACTCTAGCAACAGTAAACTAACTCAACCAAGTGGACTAACCAAAGTTTCAGAAAAGCAATTCTAAATTAAAACGCAACACCGATGCTAAGTAAAGAAATAAAAAAACAGTGAATGTTGGTTTTCATCAAGCAAACAAACTGGAACTCATGCTAGCATGCGAAATTTAGCAATTAAACTTAAAACAAGCTCAACTCAAGTTATCTACAAGTTTTGAAAGCTAACCAATGCAACAAAATTTAGAAATGGATGAATGCAATACCAGTTGTATTCAAATTGCTATTCTACACCAGCAGACAAGCACAAAATAAAACTGATGCAATCAATTCTCAAATCAGCTTGGCACACAAGAAGTGATCTTTGTGCCAAACTGAAACCTTATGCCAAAACGGAGTTTAACAACTCAGCCTTAAAACCTATTGATCAAACTTGGAAAAAGCAGCTACAATTGCAATGCTATGCAGGGATAAGAAGAATTTTCAGATCTGAAATCAGCACATCAGAAATTGACAGAATTTCAGGTTAGCTAAATGCAGAAATCGAAAGTTGAATTTGAGGAGCAACTAAGCTCCAGAACTCACAAGCAACTGAGATTGCATTTACCCAACTAATTACAAGAAACAATTCAGAAACAAACTAATCTAGCTAATATGAAAATGCAAACCTAAGGATTTGATACGCAGAGTCAAAATGCAGGAAATGCTTGATACGCACGCTTAACAAAATGGCACGCAAGAATTGGACAGAAAATAAGCTGTAATTTGAAGCTTTTGTGCACTAAACTCACTCACTAACTAATTTACTTACTGAATTGAATCTTAACTACTGCAAAAACAATTCAAAACAGAAATTACAGCAACTGAATAGAGATCAGAAACAAACAGTGGCAGATTCGGCAGAATATGAAAACTACAGCTAAAACAAGATTTGAACTAGAAAATCTACTCCTCGATTCCTTCTTCAGCTCAGGTACTCCTTGTTCGTCACGCAAGGGTGAGCCTCGGACCCGCAAGCTCAGCAAATCAGTGGGAAATTGTCTCTGCTACTCAATTTGAGCTCAACTCTACCCAAATCTGAATTCCCCATTCAAATCCATCGATTCAACTGCGTCCAAGTGAGATGGTGATTTGTGGATGATCGCAACAATCTAGGGAACCCCTCCAGATGGCTCCGGTGGATGGAAATGGTTCGCAACTGAGATCGACGCCTCCAAATAGCAGAGCCACGAAAACCTCTCAATAGCTCTGTTCTTGGGCAATAGCGAGCTGAAATCTTCACTAAGTCCTCTTCCCCATGACCTAGCACTTGCTCTGAATTAAGAATCGAGTGATCACGCCTTCGGATGAAGAAAAAAATTGAAGAACACGAAGAACACGTGAAAGAAAACACTGTAGCGGCGAAGACATGATGAAGGTCAGCTGCAGGGAATTTTTCCTTAAATAATTAACATTGGACGGCTCAGATTGTTTTGAAGAAATCCAACGGCTGATTTTTCTCTGATTTGAGCCAAACTTTGATGATGATGATCTGGGGTTAGGATCTGCCTCGTGGTAGCTTGGATCCTCCAGATTTGCAACGGATGGTCCAGATCAATCTAATCTTTGAATGGACGATCTAGAGCCCTCCGAGCTTGATCCAACGGTTGATTTAGCTCTGATTGGAGTGAAACCTTCAGATCTTGATCAGAGTGCTTGATCAACCCTAACCCTAGCTCGGATTGCTTCAGATGGTCCCGGATGGCTCAGATCTAGCCGCTTTTGAATCGGACGGCCCGGATTAATCCGAAACTTGATAACTCGATCCGGGTCCACTTTCGACTCAAGTTTGACCCAATATGCCCTAGATCCATGAACCTTTCATGCCTAAAAAAATAGATCAAGAATTTAGTGGCCAAATAATCCAAATATGTGTAAATTTACAATTAAGTCCAAAATAAGAGTAAGTTCAAAAACCTAGGGCAATTTCACAATTAAACAATAAAAACATAGGTCAAACATGGATTTTTGCAATTAAAATAATCAACAAAATGGTATCTATCAAGCATCCATCTAATCAGTCTAGGTTTTGCATCAGGTTTCTTCAATAAGTATTTCAGAGCTGCATGATCAGAAAAGACAATAACATGTGAGCATAATAAGTAAGACCTAAAATGATCCAAAGCAAAAAACAATAGCAAGAAGCTCCTTCTCAGTGGTAGTGTAGTTTGCTTGGGCGGCATCCAGGGTTTTTGAAGCATAGCATATGACATGAGGTGCTCCATCCACCCTCTGTGCTAGTATAGCTCCCACTGCAAAATTAGATGCATCACACATTAATTCAAATGACAAATTCCAATCAGGTGATTTAATAATAGGAGCAGAGGTAAGAGCCTCCCTGAACTTGTGAAAAGCTTCCTTGCAGTTATCATCAAAGCAAAATGCAACATCTTTTTGCAAAAGTTTTGTCAAGGGTCGAGCAATCAAGCTGAAGTCTCTAATAAATCTACGGTAGAAACCTGCATGTCCAAGGAAAGCACGAACATCCCGTACGCATACAGGGTAAGATAAAGAAGAAATATTACTAATTTTTGCAGGATCTACCTCTATACCTCTCCTAGAAACTATATGTCCAAGTACAATGCCATGCTCTACCATGAAATGACATTTTTCAAAATTTAGAACAAGGTTAGTTTCAATGCAACGATGTAAAACCCTAGACAAATTTTCTAAACATGAATCAAAAGATGTGCCAAATACTGAAAAGTCATCCATGAATACCTCCATACACAGCTCTATCAACTCACCAAATATACTTACCATGCATCTTTGAAAAGTATCGGGTGCGTTGCAGAGTCCAAAAGGCATCCGTCTGTAGGCAAAAGTGCCAAACGGGCAAGTGAATGTAGTCTTCTCCTGGTCCTCTAGATCTATGCAAATCTGAAAGTAGCCTGAATAACCATCTAAAAAACAATAATGTGACTTCCCTGCCAGTCTTTTAAGCATCTGATCAATAAAGGGTAAAGGGAAGTGATCTTTCCTGGTAACCTTGTTGAGCTTTCTGTAGTCAATGCAGACTCTCCATGAATTCTTAACTCTGGTGGGTACTAATTCATTGCTTTCATCTGCCACCACTGTCACCCCGGATTACTTGGGCACCACGTGTATAGGGCTAACCCACTAACTGTCAGAAATAGGGTAAATAATACCTGCCTGAAGAAGTTGAGTCACCTCTTTCTTTACAACATCCAAAATGAGTGGGTTGAGTCTTCTTTGTGGCTGCCTCACAGGTTTTACATTTTCTTCCAAGAATATCCTGTGCATACATATAGTTGGGCTAATACCTAATAAATCTGATAAAGTTCACCCAATAGCCTTCTTGTAATACCTCAGGACTTGCAATAATTTCTCCTCCTGCTCTAATCCCAAATGTTGTGCAACAATAATTGGAAAATTCTGCTCCTCTCCTAAATACACATACTTTAGATGGTCTGGGAGTGACTTAAGCTCAATCTGTCCCTGCTCCATAGGTATGAGTGATCCCTGGGGCTCTGTGCAATCCCCTACACTACCATACCTGTGCTTTGAGTCCTCTGAATCCTCAATAAAAATGGGTGATCCCTGGGGCTCTGTGCAATCCCCTACACATAGAATATCCTCACCAACTGAATGTGAATCCGAAACAAACTCTGAATTATCCTCAGCCTCCTCTGCAGAAATAACTCCTCCAGAAAAATCATGTGTAACTCTCTCAACCTCTAAATCTGTAGCAACCAATCCATCCAAGATTTCAATACTCATAATAGAATAATCCTCTCTAGGGTGCTTCATAGCATCAAAAATGTTAAACTGAACTACCGTATCTCCAACCTCCATCGAAAGCGTACCAGCAAAAATATCTATCTTCGTTCTAGCAGTCTTCAGAAATGGTCTTCGCAAAATGAGTGGAGAATGGTGTGCAAGGTAATCTCCCTCCATATCCAAAATATAAAAATCTGCAGGAAATATCAGCTCCTTTACCTTTACCAAAACATCTTCAATCATACCAGCTGGGTGGGTTTGACTCCGGTCTGCTAGCTGTATAACCACGCCAGTAGACTACAAAGGGCCTATACCAAGCATCTGGAATACTGACCTGGGCATCACATTTATGGAGGCTTCTAAATCCAACATAGCCTCATGAAACATGGTCCTCCCTATCTCACAAGATACAGTAAATACCCCTGGGTCTTCACACTTCTGAGGAATGGAGTGGATCAGTGCTGAAACATTCTTCCCCAAGCTGACTAGCTAATTTTCCTTAAGCTTCTTTTTGTGAACACACAAATCTTTCAAGAACTTAGCATACTTAGGAATCTATTTAATCATAGTCAATAAGGGCACATTGATCTCTACCTTACTGAACATCTTCTCTAGCTCATTATACTCCTTAGCTTTCTCCTCTTCCACTTACTTCTTAGCTTGAGTTTTACGATGAGGGAAAGGTAAGGGAATAGGAATTTCATCTTCTTGAGCCGAAACTTGAAGAGCTAGATTTGGGGCTGACTTTTCTACTGAAGTACCTGCTGTGATGTTGGTCTTGCCACTATTTTTTCCGCCATTCTCTCCCAAATTCACAAGTTCACTTGGTGAAGGGGTTGAGCTCGGTCTAGGGATGGAAGTAACTGAGTTTGAAGAGTTTCCATGACTGTTTGGAGCTGGAATTGAAGATGCTGTCCCATGCTCAGAAAATCTTGCTCTTGGACCCTTTTTAGTTGAAGTCACCTTCCCACTCCTCAAAGTAATAGTGCTAACATTTCCCTTTGGGTTTGGAATAGATTGAGAAGGTAGTTGGCTTGATCCTTGAGCTTGTCCTTGATTCATCCCACTAGCCAATTGTCTGATTTGCCTTTCGAGGTGTTGTATTGCTGGATCATTCCTTCGTTGTTGTAGAAGTTATTGAAACATCTCCTCTATCCTTTGTTGTTGTGCATTTCCTCCACTAGACCCTTCATAGCCCCCTTGATTAGCATATGGTTTTGATTGACCTTGAAAAATAGGAGTCGGTTGTTGAAATTGTTGCCCTTGCTGAGATCCTTGAAAATAGGGCTGTTGGGGCTGATAAGATGGCTGGAATTGTTGTTGATATGGCTGATAATTTGGCTGGAATGCTGGAGAAATTTGTTGAGAATTATAACCTTGAAAACTCTGATTTTAAAATGGAACTTGTTGTGGCGAGGGCTGAAATTGATTAGGCTGAAATCCTTGATTTTGGGGCTGAAAACTTTGATTCCAAGGCTGGAAATTTTGCTGCGGTTGTCGTACTTGCTACTGTGAAAGTTGATATTGCTGTGGATAATTCAGATTCCCTTGAAAACCTTGTTGAATCCCTTGAAATGGCTACTGAAATGGTTGCTAGAAGTGCTGATTTGAGGGCTGAATTTGCTGTTATAGATGCTGTGATTGCGGTTGTATTGGCTGAACTTGCTGGAATGTTTGTTGGGGTTGCTGAAATTGTTGTTGTTGTGGGCCTTGTTGGTAAAAAGAATTTCCATACCTCAGATTTGGATGATCCCTCCAACCAGGATTATAGGTAGAGGAGTAAGGGTTGTTTCTGGCTTGAAATTGCCCCCTGACCAATGCTGCTAGTGACTCATCTTGTTGGAGGATGGGACATGAATCTGAATTGTGTTCTTGGCTAGCGCAAATGCCACATAAACTCATCACTTGGTTTGATTGTGGAGGTACTGAAGGAGTTGAATTTTGACTTGTAATATTGAGACCCATTTGCTTAACCGCTGATGTGAACTCTACCAATGCATTCTTAATCTCCTTCTGATCATTAGAAACCACCTGAACTTCATTAACTCCTCTAGTAAATAATGCTCTGCTTCCAAACTGCTGAGAATTTTCTGCCATGTTCGAAATAAGCTCCCTAGCTTGATTTGGTATTTTGTTGACTAAGGCCCCTCCAGTTGCAGCATCTATCATGATCCTATCCATCTGTAATAGTCCCTCATAAAAGTACTGGATGAGGAGCTGCTCACTAATCTGATGCTGGGGGCAACTGGAGCAAAGCTTGTTGAATCTCTCCCAGTAATCATAAAGTGTCTCACCCATCACTTGCTGAATGCCACATATACTCTTTCTTATGATCGCAGTTCTGGAGGCTGGGAAATATTTTCCTAAGAATGCCTTCTTCATGGAAATCCAGCTAGACACATGCCCAGTAGGTAAGTAGTAAAGTCAGTCCTTAGCTGCTCCAGTCAAAGAAAAGGGAAAAGATCTCAGCTTGATATCTTCTTCTGAAATATCCTGAGGCTTCATAGTGGAGCATACAACATGAAACTCATGCAGGTGTCTATTTGGATCTTCTCCAGATAATCCTTGAAACTTTGGCAACAAATGGATGAGTCCAGATCTCAGCTCAAAATCACCAGCTAGCTCCGGATAAGCAATGCTGGAGTACTGAAAAGTGTCATCTGGGGCTGCAAGTTCTTTCATGGTCTTCTGGTGGTCTGCCATCTGATCAACTGAATAAGCTGAAATAGACTGAGTAGGAAGAATGTCAAGAGCCTCTGAAACACTGAGCTGGCTCCTCCTAGCTCTAAAAGTCCTTTCAATCTCAGGGTCAAAATCCTCAAGATCACCACCTGTAGACCTGGTCATAAAATCAAAAACAAATCGCAGTACAAGTATATAGAACGATGAAACAAATAAAATCAGAATACAAGATATAGCAGTAAGTGTAAAAATGGATCAAGAAAAATATGAAATAAGCGCACAAGCAAAAATCAAACAACTCAACTAGTAGTGTTCCCCGGCAACGGCGCCAAAAATTTGATGGACCCAAAAGAGCTGTCACGAATGTGGGTCTCAAATTTAGATATTTATAAGCTGGAAATCCTTTTTGCAATCAAAGAATAAATGGTAGTAAAGGGGCCACAGATCGTATTTTTCCTAGGGCTAGTTGGGATGATTGATTGGAGCTCGAGTTTATGTGTCGTCGATGTTTTTAGGTTTCAAATAAAATCTGGGTTTTGTTTTCAAATAGAAATGAAAATACAATGGAAAGAAAGAGAATTTAACTAAATGAACTAAACAAGGTAACGACAATTAATGCACTAAACTAATGGAAAAATTAATTGTCCAAGGCAACTTAGCCGAATTTTGGAATCAAAACTGAACTCAAACACAAGTGTACATTACAAACTATATTGAACTCAAGGAGTTAACACTCAAGGCCGCAACTTAACTTGATTCAAATGTAACAATGAAACTTGATACACAATGTGAAACAACCTAGAAATGAACTAATCCCATCACTTGGAAGACAAGGCTATTAATGAAGTGCTATGCATGAATGAAGAAAGAAATTCAGAAATAAATGCAGCAGTATAGAAATGAGATGAATAAAGAATTGAAATGTATGAATTCAAACACTAAACTTGATACCAAGAAAAGGAAAACCTTGTACCGAAAGCTGAGTCTAAATGCAGTTTTGAATTGCAACTCGATAAAAGAAGAGCAGCACTACAACTAATGTGAAACAACTGATGTTAAGCAATTGAATATGAAGCAAATAATTCAAATTCAAAATTCAGAGACAATTCATCATAGAAATGAAATGTAGAGAAGGTAAGCTAACAGTGGACTAATACGCAAGACTGAAGGAAGCAATGTGTCTGTGCAGTACACAAAAACATTTCAAATCCAAAACAAACATAACAAAGCAAGCTAGATACACATTTACCATCCATTGTTCAGATAAGAAATAGGGAAACGAAGGTTTACTTGACTCAAAATTCAGAAGCTACAACTGAAAGAAAACTTGCAGACTTGAGCTGAAATTGCAGAAATTGAGTTGGCACACAATCTGAAATTGGCACGCAACAATTGGAACTAATTGCAATGTAACTGAAACAATTTGCAATGTAAATTCAGAGGTAAAACTAAGGTTCAATCTCAATTCAAAAGAAACTAAGTGATATGCAGGTAAACAAAAGTGATACGCAGGAAGAAAACTTGATACGCAGGAAAAAAAACTCAACAAAACTGAAACATAAACAACTAAACAGGAAGATGGACTGTAATTGAATACAACTGATCCTTGAACAAGTTCACTAGCTATCTACTTGCAGAATGAAACCTAATTACTGTAGCGACCCGCCTTCTCCTGCTTAAGACGGATCGTTACTTTTCTCTACTTCTCGACTTCTGATGCATGACTAAAAATGCGGAAATCTTTTTTTTTTCTTCTCAATTTAAATCTATCTATGATATACTAACTCTAATAGTCATGCACGATACCATATCACACTTTCCTTCTCAAAAGCTCGCAAGATGATACTCATTGAAGCTTGCCTCGCCCAACTCATCTTTCGGGTATCAGTCGACTGATACTGTATCAGTCGACTGATAGGCCTGAAATCTGAAATTCAGGTTTCGGCACTTGCTTCAAAGGTCCACCAATCATGTATTTTCGAGCCATATAAAACTATGATACCATTTCTATACTCTATGCCAGTTTTCTAAACAATTTAGCCAAACAAAATCAATCCATAAACTTGAAATTAGGACTTTTGCGGAAGAAAATAAACTATTCAAGTTATATGAACTTTAACACTAAAGTTTGCACCAATCTTGACTCCTATGCATTCCTAACACCAAATACATGTTTTATAACCTTGTTAAAGCATTATGAAATATGGATGCAACTTTTCTAAACATATTTAAGCAATAAAACTTAATTCAAGAGAAATTGATACTATCTTGGCACTTGCATCTATTTCTCTAACAAAGTATCAATATCTCCAACTACTCACATTTCTGCTCATCCAATGCAATCATAAGAATATGTAGGCTAAAAGAAATGACATGGAATCTTTACTCTAAGAAATTGAGTATGTAAAACTATCCAAAACTTAAATGTTCGCTAAACTCCCTAAAATAAGAACTTGAAATTTGAATAAACTATAACATTGTAATTTGGATAGTTAAATTGTCTCGTCTCAAAGATCTCTCCAAAATCAGCCACCACACACACTTTACTCAGCACCGCCTCGTCGCCTTCCTTCAGGATTGCTTGCCTTTACCTTTATCTGCAATAAGAGGAAATGCAACTAGTAAGCAAAAAGCTTAGTAAGTACTATCTAGCTCACAAAATCTCGAAATGTGCAAACATGCTTCTAGAACAATATGAAAATCATATGAGATACTAATATGCTTGAAAGGAAACTAAGAACATGTATAACTCAAAACATGCATACTCAAGCAATAATAAACCTCCATTTCTTTTCTTGGCTCAACTTGAAACTTTAGCTATTCTTTAACTTTTGAAAACTTTCTTAAACTTTAGAAAACTTTGCTAAAGCATATACTTGAAAATAATAATCACTTGGATCCACTGAAGACGTAAGTACCATCTCATATGCGCGTTCCCTAAAAGGTTGGGGTAGCGAGCCACCAATCCTAATAGAGCAGACCTTGGTCTACCAGGGCCAAGACCTTGGAATTGGACACCTGGATTTCTTTAACGACGCCCTTGGACGCCGGGTACTGGCCTTATAAAATAAAATAGCTTTTCTTTCTTTTCTTTCTTATCTGTAAATGCCTTGGCATTTTCTGGAGCACCTTGCGTGCTAAAATCCCTAAGTCTTGACTTTTGGGGATTTCTTAAGGCCTTGGCCTTTTCTTTTCTTATCTTTATCTTTTCTTTTCTTTTCTCATAGCTTTTCTTGGACCCTAAACTCACATAGGGTATTAATCAACATATATATAAGCATATAATGAACTAAGATCACATGCAAAAACTCAAACAAAAAGGAAATATCTCTTTTAAAAACTTTTAAAGGAAATTCTCGCGGAAAAACCGCCTCTTACTGCAGGTGAGCAGTACTTACATTGATATCTTGGACTTACAACCAAGATTGACGTCTAGAGCTCGGAAGAAACTTGAGATCTCGGAGAATTCTTCACGCCTACGCGTTCCTCTCGTCGTGGGGATCCCGAATATAGGAATATCTCTTGGAGGAAAGCCTTGGCCGGCCCTCTAGGGCTTGGTGTGGCGTGCGCACAAGAGAGGAGAGGGAGAGGGGTCGGCGCAACCTTGGGAGAGGGAGAGGGTTTGAGAGAAAATAAAACTTCTCTCTTTAATAACCTATTTATACCTATGGGGCGGATCGACCTAACTACCCCTTAAATATCCTTCTCTCCATCCCTTGTTGTGCTTGATACCCCTAGCCCAGCCGGTTGCGTGCTTGTGTGCTCTCGCGGTGGTCGCGGGTTCGATCCACCCGCTGCACTTAATTGGTTTTTTTTCCATTTTTTTCTTTTTTTTTCTTTTTCTTTTTCCAAAAATACCAAACGGACTCGGAAAATTTCATAAAAATACTCTAAAAATTCCTAAAAATATCTAGAATATTTCTAAACCATTTCTAAATAATTCTAAGGACTTTAAGAACTAAAAATGGAAATTTTGGGGCGTTACAATTACTGCCGAAACAATTTAGAGAAGTGAACTCGAGCATTCTGAAACAAGTGCAGAACAGAAATGAATTGCTGAAACTGAAATTACAGCTAGAGAAAACAAGAATGCATTAAAAGAAAATTAAGCCTCAATCATTCCTTGTCTCAAGACCTCCTTGCCGTCACACAAGAACAAGCCAAGAACCCCTTCAGCTCGCAAATCACTGGGAAAATAGCTCCAATTTTAGATCTGCTCACAAATTCGCACTCAGCTGGAAAATCCATTCCGATCTCATTGATCTGGCAACTAAGGACTGCGATGAAGATTGGTTGATGATCAGAGTACTCCAGAGACCCTCCAGATAGCTCCGATTGAAGAAAACAGCACAGAATCACGATCAAATTGATCAGATAATAGGAACTGATGAAACCCTCAATAAACCCCTGTTCCGATGCAAACCGAGCTAGAATTTCCATTGAAGTCTCTTCCAATGATCTAGATCTTGCTCCAAGGTCGAATTCAAGGTGGCCACGCCTTTAGATGGAGAAATCGCCGAAGAAAGGAAGAACAAGTGAAGAAAATTCAAAAACTGGCGAAGACGCGACGCGATCCAAAGCAGAGGAATTCCGTTTATGTAGTTAAAACAGTGAACGACTGAGATCATTTCACTTCCATCCAACGTCTGATCTTCGTCCGATTTGGCTCAAACTTCCCAGATCTTGATCAAGGGTCAGGATCATCCTCGGGGTCGCTCAGATCTGCCAGATTCACAATGGATGATTCAGATCATCTTGATCTTTGAATGGACGGTCTAGATCCTCCTGAGCTTGATCTGACGGTCAGATGATCTCTGATTTGGATGAAATTTTCAGATCTTGATCTGATCGCTCGATTAACCTTAATCCCAACTCGGATTGATCAGAAGTTCTCAGATGGTCTAAATCTAACCGTTCCTGCATCGGACGTTCCATATTAGTCGACACTTAACCACTTGACCCAGTCCACTTTTGACTCAACTTTGACCCAACATGACCTAGGTCCATGATCCTTCCAAGCCTACAAAAGTAGATCAACAATTTAGTGACAAAACGATTCAAAAATATCAAAATTTACAATTAAGTCCAAAATGAATGTAAATCCTAAAACCTAGGGTAAATCCACAATTACACAAGTAAAATATGGGTCAAACACAAATTTTAGCATATGAAATAATCAATAAAATGATACTTATCAATAGCGTCGTGATCCTTCCATTCAACCGCTGTACTTCCTTGAAGTTCTGCGGGGGCGACATATTCAGAATGACCTTTACCTTTTCTGCATTGGCTTCAATCCCCCTCTCCGTCACCACGTACCCCAGGAACCTGCCACTTTTTATCCCAAATAAACACTTAGCCGGGTTTAGCTTCAACCTGTTGGCCCTCAGGGTGGCGAACGTCTCCTCAAGGTCGGCTACCTGGTCTCCTCCCTTATCTGTCTTAACTAGGAACATGGTTGGATATTGTTTTTGAAAAACATTTTAAAACTATCCTGGAAAACCTTGGTGAAGACTATCTTTTGATAGCACTCATCATTGATAAAATGGATACAAAATAGAGCAAAACATTGAAATATTTCAATGGTTTCTAATTTTGTGTCAATCTTTGAAAAAGAAGGTTATTTTCATAGAAAATTATTTTTCCTTGATAGTATATGATATAAATAATGTCTACACGAAATTTTAGGATTTTTCGAATTTTGTAGAATTATTTAGGAGTTTCTGAAATTCGAATCTGAAATTATTTTCAGATTTCAGAAACTCTCAATCGATCAGGTGATCGATTGGGGCAGTAGCCAATCGATTGGTCAATCGATTGGTGGATCTTTTTGCGAGCACAGAAGCTCGCGTAATCGATCACTTGATCGATTACAGTCAGCCGTAATCGATCCGTTGATCGATTAAGGCTAGTTTAATCGATTGGTTCCCAACACCAATCGATTGGTGAGACTGAAACTGTCAATTATCAGTCCATTAACCCATTTTTGTGTAACTTACCAATCCCTAACCCCTTGGAATACATTTATAAGTATATTTGGGTAAATTTCATTGTGAAATCAAAAAGGGAAAAGGTTCGGTGAACATTTAAGGGTTTAGGAGAGGTTTTGGTTCAAGTTTTGAATCCCAAAATCTCAATCACCTCAAGTTGAGTTTTCCTAAAGGTTTAGAAACTCAAAAATCATTGTTGGTGCAATGATAGAGGTTTAGAGCATGTTTTGAGGGGGAGGTCTTCCTTAATAACATGTGGTTTAGAAATGCATGAACTCTTAGTTTAGGGAAAACATGACTTTCACATCTCACTAAGACTATAAGGTGACTTGTATGTGTTTTTGAGACACATTAGAAATAAGTGAGATGTTAGGGTGATGAACAAAACTCAAGGTGTTGATAAAGTGCATCAAATTGAGTTTTAGGTTCATCAAAACAAGAATTTAAATGAACTCCAATCATTGGGAAAGCTAATGTACAAGTCATGTGCATTTAGCCCAAGGAACATGGTTGGATATTGTTTTTGAAAAATATTTTAAAACTATCCTGGAAAACCTTGGTGAAGACTATCTTTTGATAGCACTCATCATTGATAAAATGGATACAAAATAGAGCAAAACATTGAAATGTTTCAATGGTTTCTAATTTTGTGTCAATCTTTGAAAAAGAAGGTTATTTTCATAGAAAATTATTTTTCCTTGATAGTGTATGATATAAATAATGTCTACACGAAATTTTAGGATTTTTCAAATTTTGTAGAATTATTTAGGAGTTTCTGAAATTCGAATCTGAAATTATTTTCAGATTTCAGAAACTCTCAATCGATCAGGTGATCGATTGGGGCAGTAGTCAATCGATTGGTCAATCGATTGGTGGATCTTTTTGCGAGCACAGAAGCTCGCGTAATCGATCATTTGATCGATTACAGTCAGCCGTAATCGATCCGTTGATCGATTAAGGCTAGTTTAATCGATTGGTTCCCAATACCAATCGATTGGTGAGACTGAAACTGTCAGTTTTCAGTCCATTAACCCATTTTTGTGTAACCTACCAATCCCTAACCCCTTGGAATACTTTTATAAGTATATTTGGGTAAATTTCATTGTGAAATCAAAAAGGGAAACGGTTCGGTGAACATTTAAGGGTTTAGGAGAGGTTTTGGTTCAAGTTTTGAATCCCAAAATCTCAATCACCTCAAGTTGAGTTTTCCTAAAGGTTTAGAAACTCAAAAATCATTGTTGGTGCAATGATAGAGGTTTAGAGCATGTTTTGAGGGGGAGGTCTTCCTTAATAACATGTGGTTGTATTTTTATTATTGGTAAAATGAAAGGATGAAGATAGGAAATCTTCATTATGATACATGCTCAAGGTTGAGCATAGGTTCAATGAAAAGTATGGGATTTTCATTGGGTTTGCCTTTGACCATAGAGACTCTTGGGAAGAGTGTTTGATGTGTGTCAAAGGAGGAGAAATGGTATGAAAGGCTAATAGGGTTTAGTCTTTCTCAAACATATTATCAAACATCAAAAAGGGGGAGATTGTTGGTGCAATCTTGGTTAGGTCAGGGTTGACCTAGTTTGACAAAGCTCGGGTGAGCTTGAGGTCGTATGTTTCGATGTTTGATAATGATGTTTGAGTGGTTATGATGTGTGAGTCAAGTGGGTCAAGGTTGACTGGAGGCTTGACTGGGAAAAGACCTAGTGGGACTAGGCACACCTAGTGGGACTAGGTGAAGTCCAGGTAGATCGGGGAGATCGTACGCTGGCAAGGCAGAAGACCTAGTGGGACTAGGCACACCTAGTGGGACTAGGTGAAGTCCAGATGAATCGGGGAGATCGCATGCTGGTAAGGTGGAAGTCTACCGAGAGACTAGACCTAACTCGAGGGTTAGACGAATCTGGTTGGGAACCAGGTCAAGTCCGAGCTGGGAGCTAGGCAGTAGAAATCCAGGTTGGTCAACGGGGTTGACCGGACACTTGGTAGGGGATCCTAGACTTGTGGAAACAAGTTAGGTTGGACTGAATCGATTGGGTAATCGATTGAGTGAATCGATCAGTGGATCGATTAAGGAAGTTTGTGCGAGAGGACAGAGGGTGGCTGAATCGATTGGGTAATCGATTCAGCCTTCCCTTAATGATTGGGTAATCGATTAAGGTGTCTCTTGATCGATTGGGGTAATCGATCACAGAGTTTGCGCGAGAGAACAGAGAAGCTCTGAATCGATTGGGTAATCGATTCAGGGCACGGGTAATCGATTGGCTAATCGATTACCGTTCGAAAACTAGCCGTTGAACGGCTAAATCCTACGTGGTAATCGATTGGGTAATCGATTACCAAACCCTAGGCGTCGGGTATAAGGACTTTCGCGCAGGTTTGAAGCCGTAGTTCTTCTCCTCTTCTTCTCCAACTTCATTGTCATTTCAAGGGAAGCCTTGGAGCTTAGTGCTGTTGCATTTCCAAGGTTCTAGAGGCAATCACAAGCTTGAAGATAGCAAGGAAAGCAAAGAGAGTTCATTTATTGTAAATCTTGTAAGATTTCTTTTGTGTATTTGCTTTGTTCTTGTTGTATCTTTGTAACAAGCTTGTAAGAGGTTTCTCCACCTCAAGAAGGAGACTTTCATAGTGCATGAGAGTGTGAGGAGAGTGGATCCTTGGATTAGTCACCCGACCGGGGTGGATACCAAGTAAAATCCTTGTGTTAGCGATTGCTTGAAGTCTTCCGCCGCGACAAATCTTCTAAAAGCAAATCGGAGCTAATCACCCCCCCCTCTAGCTCACCAATCGGTCCCAACAAGTGGTATCAGAGCAAGGTTGCTCTTCATTGGACTCATCGCCAAGAGGGCAAGAGCTAGAGGAAGAAGAAGAAGTTGGAAGAAACCCAAATTTCAAGAAGTCATCATCAAAAGGGTTCAACTTCAAAAAATGGAGTTTGGCTATGACACAAGGGCACCTCCACCATTCGACAAGGCAAATTTCAATCTTTGGAAGTCAAAGATTGAAAATTATTTCATGATGGAGATAGAGCAATGGTTTGCTCTAATGGAGGGTTTTGAAGCTCCAACAAGCTCAAAAGGAAAGCTCCTCAAGAAAAGCAAATGGAATGAGGAGCAAATCAAGAGATGCGAGGCCAACTACAAAGTGACCAAGCTATTGGTCAATCTTTTGCCAAGCACTATCTTGGACAAGATTGGAGAATTTCAAGACGCCAAAGAGCTATGGAGCAAATTGGCAATACTTCATGAAGTTCCCTCCACTCTACCAAATCAAGACAAATTCGAAGAGGGAAATTCATCAAGTGAAGAGGACTCGGAAGTTGAGAGGTGCTCAACATCCGAAGAAGGAGCTCAAGAAGCCTCCACTTCAAGGATTGAAGAGGAGCAAGATGTGCAATTGGCATCGGATCAAAGAAAAGCGTCAACATCATCATCCGAGGTCAATGAGGAGAAAGAAGAAGTCTCCACCTCTAGGATTGAGGGGGAGCGAAGGTCATTGACTCCGGAAGAAGAAGAAGTATCTACTTCCGGATCAAGTGAAGAGTCATGCCACACCCCTACAAGCGAAGGTATAAAAATTTCGATTTGTAAAAATAAAGATCATATTATTTGCTTTGAGTGTAGGGAAAGAGGACACTATAAGAGTAAGTGTCCCAAATTGGTCAAGAAGAAGGTGCTAGTGGCACCCAAGACCAAAGAAAAGCCAAAGGAGGTCGGCCCCGTGGCAAAGAAGGACAAGAAGCACATTGTGTGCTTCTCATGCAAAGAAAAGGGACATTATCAAAATCAATGTCCAAAGGGGAAGAATCTGACCAAGGTTAAAAGGAGGAGCTCAAGTCAAGGGGGAGCCTCCAAGAATAACACTAAGGTATCATTAGGTAATGGTACTTATTTAAATCATGATAATATGCATGCTAGAAATAATTATTATCATTTCAATGCTATTTATCATGAGAATAGGAGGTATGGGAAACCAAAAGAAAAATATAGAGCCTTTCATGCTAGGTCTACCACAACCAAGGATAGGGAAGATTTTAGATCATCTAAGGATAGACCTACCCAATCCAAGGCCAAAAAAAAAATTACCAAGGCTATATTAGAAAACCAAGCCTTGAGGAGGTAATGATTGAAAATCAAGTTTTGAGGTCAAAACTTGATAAATTAGAAAAATCCCTCAAAAGAATAGAAAATCTATTTAAGGGATCTAAGGATCAAAACCTAGATTTAGGAGATCAAGGACCCTCTAGGAGCAAGAAAGGTTTGGGGTACAAACCTAAGACTAAGGATGATGGTCCATCCTATCATAGAGTTCCATATAAATATGGAACTAAATCTAGGTCTAGGAGTCAAGTCAAGGCCGCAAGGGAAGCCATCCCTAGAGTTGACCAAGACAAGACAAAGGTGACTAAGGCTTCGGAGAAGCCTAAGAAAGTCTTTAGGAAGGTTTCAAGGGAAGTCATCCCTAGTGAATACCTAGAACACTCAAGGAGCACCAATAGGTTTTGGGTTCCTAAGAGTGTGTTCGCCACACCCTAGATAGGTCTAGGGAGTGTCAACTCTAATTGGAAGGGTAGTTAACCCAACCTTGAAAAAGTTGGCACTTTGGGACATTTTCAAGGAATTACTACCCTTGAAAATGAAGGATTCATTTATTTACTCTAGGAGGAGTAAATTTGTGCCAAACTATATTTTTGGAGGATTAAACTTGATAAAGTTGGCACAACTAGGTTAGAGTCCAAAGATAGGCCAAGTTGGGGAGTTTTGGCATTATCTTGGAAATTAGGGCAAAATTTAGGATGATCAATGGCTTAGGGATGAGTTATTGATTCTTAGATAGGAAATCTAGGTATTTTCTTTTGTGCCTTTATGCCATGTTTTGTATGCCCTATCACATGCCATGACATCATGTTTCATCATTCATATTTATTATGAAAATATTACATGTCATGTCATACATGCATCATTTAGCTATAATATCTTTTGAAAAACCTAATATGATGCATGTCATAGTCATAATCATGCATAAATCAATTTTTATTGAAAGTTAAGGACATTGGCATTAATTGACATCCTAGGTGGATGATCAAAGCTTATAATGCCTAGGTAGAAATGCATGAACCCTTAGTTTAGGGAAAACATGACTTTCACATCTCACTAAGGCTATAAGGTTACTTGTATGTGTTTTTGAGACACATTAGAAATAAGTGAGATGTTAGGGTGATGAACAAAACTCAAGGTGTTGATAAAGTGCATCAAATTGAGTTTTAGGTTCATCAAAACAAGAATTTAAATGAACTCCAATCATTGGGAAAGCTAATGTACAAGTCATGTGCATTTAGCCCAAGGAACATGGTTGGATATTGTTTTTGAAAAACATTTTAAAACTATCCTGGAAAACCTTGGTGAAGACTATCTTTTGATAGCACTCATCATTGATAAAATGGATACAAAATAGAGCAAAACATTGAAATATTTCAATGGTTTCTAATTTTGTGTCAATCTTTGAAAAAGAAGGTTATTTTCATAGAAAATTATTTTTCCTTGATAGTATATGATATAAATAATGTCTACACGAAATTTTAGGATTTTTCGAATTTTGTAGAATTATTTAGGAGTTTCTGAAATTCGAATCTGAAATTATTTTCAGATTTCAGAAACTCTCAATCGACAGGTGATCGATTGGGGCAGTAGCCAATCGATTGGTCAATCGATTGGTGGATCTTTTTGTGAGCACAGAAGCTCGCGTAATCGATCATTTGATCGATTACAGTCAGTCGTAATCGATCCGTTGATCGATTAAGGCTAGTTTAATCGATTGGTTCCCAACACCAATCGATTGGTGACACTGAAACTGTTAATTTTCAGTCCATTAACCCATTTTTGTGTAACCTACCAATCCCTAACCCCTTGGAATACTTTTATAAGTATATTTGGGTAAATTTCATTGTGAAATCAAAAAGGGAAACGGTTCGGTGAACATTTAAGGGTTTAGGAGAGGTTTTGGTTCAAGTTTTGAATCCCAAAATCTCAATCACCTCAAGTTGAGTTTTCCTAAAGGTTTAGAAACTAAAAAATCATTGTTGGTGCAATGATAGAGGTTTAGAGCATGTTTTGAGGGGGAGGTCTTCCTTAATAACATGTGGTTGTATTTTTATTATTGGTAAAATGAAAGGATGAAGATAGGAAATCTTCATTATGATACATGCTCAAGGTTGAGCATAGGTTCAATGAAAAGTATGGGATTTTCATTGGGTTTGCCTTTGACCATAGAGACTCTTGGGAAGAGTGTTTGATGTGTGTCAATGGGGGAGAAATGGTATGAAAGGCTAATAGGGTTTAGTCTTTCTCAAACATATTGTCAAACATGAAAAAGGGGGAGATTGTTGGTGCAATCTTGGTTAGGTCAGGGTTGACCTAGTTTGACAAAGCTCGGGTGAGCTTGAGGTCGTATGTTTCGATGTTTGATAATGATGTTTGAGTGGTTATGATGTGTGAGTCAAGTGGGTCAAGGTTGACTGGAGGCTTGACTGGGAAAAGACCTAGTGGGACTAGGCACACCTAGTGGGACTAGGTGAAGTCCAGGTAGATCGGGGAGATCGTACGCTGGCAAGGCAGAAGACCTAGTGGGACTAGGCACACCTAGTGGGACTAGGTGAAGTCCAGATGGATCGGGGAGATCGCATGCTGGCAAGGTGGAAGTCTACCGAGAGACTAGACCTAACTCGAGGGTTAGGCGAATCTGGTTGGGAACCAGGTCAAGTCCGAGCTGGGAGCTAGGCAGTAGAAATCCAGGTTGGTCAACGGGGTTGACCGGACACTTGGTAGGGGATCCTAGACTTGTGGAAACAAGTTAGGTTGGACTCAATCGATTGGGTAATCGATTGAGTGAATCGATCAGTGGATCGATTAAGGAAGTTTGTGCGAGAGGACAGAGGGTGGCTGAATCGATTGGGTAATCGATTCAGCCTTCCCTTAATCGATTGGGTAATCGATTAAGGTGTCTCTTGATCGATTGGGCTAATCGATCACAGAGTTTGCGCGAGAGAACAGAGAAGCTCTGAATCGATTGGGTAATCGATTCAGGGCACGGGTAATCGATTGGCTAATCGATTACCGTTCGAAAACTAGCCGTTGAACGGCTAAATCCTACGTGGTAATCGATTGGGTAATCGATTACCAAACCCTAGGCGTCGGGTATAAGGACTTTCGCGCAGGTTTGAAGCCGTAGTTCTTCTCCTCTTCTTCTCCAACTTCATTGCCATTTCAAGGGAAGCCTTAGAGCTTAGTGCTGTTGCATTTCCAAGGTTCTAGAGGCAATCACAAGCTTGAAGATAGCAAGGAAAGCAAAGAGAGTTCATTTATCGTAAATCTTGTAAGATTTCTTTTGTGTATTTGCTTTGTTCTTGTTGTATCTTTGTAACAAGCTTGTAAGTGGTTTCTCCACCTCAACAAGGAGACTTTCATAGTGCATGAGAGTGTGAGGAGAGTGGATCCTTGGATTAGTCACCCGACCGGGGTGAATACCAAGTAAAATCCTTGTGTTAGCGATTGCTTGAAGTCTTCCACCGCGACAAATCTTCTAAAAGCAAATCGGAGCTAATCACCCCCCCCCCTCTAGCTCACCAATCGGTCCCAACAATTTTAACAACTTCTAAACTTCATCTCGAATGGCCTTATCTTGGTCAGGGGTAAAGTGCCTCCGTTTCTGCTTCATCGGACAAGCTCCTGGCGTCACTAGCAGCTGGTGCGTGGCTAACGCCGGGGGGACCCCTTTGATCTCTTCCGCGGCCCAGGTGAACGTCTTTGTGATTTTGCAGGCACTCTACGAAGCGACTTCTCAACTCCTGTGTGAGGTCAAGGGCGATGCGTGTACTTCCTCCTCCCTGTTGAGGGTGAATCTACACCTCCTCACTCTCAACCTCCCTCCGCTCCTCCTTGGGCCCTACATCTTCTCGCGGGTTGGCAAGGTCTTCTGGTGAGGCCACGTGCATAACTAGATCATCCCCCGTAAAGGCGAGGGGTTGCTCCTCCGATCCTTCCATCGGTGCTCCTTCAGGTGCTTTGCTAACTTTCCCACAGACTGCGCCAAATTTATTCCGGAAGGAGTCAACGACGATGTCTAGTCACTGAGGTTTCGCCCACGTGGAAGTGGCTGCACCAGAGAGAAACTTAGGCTCCTGCGAAGTTAACACGAGCGTTAGGGGACACGCCGGCAAGGGTCCGGCGGAGTCCACTCCAACGCTCATGTCAGTCTATCGTTCGAGAAGTAAAGGTAGCAGGAAAGTATAGAGATATGTAGAGTTCAGAGAGCCTCCCACTCTTACCGGAGGGGTTGGACTACCTTTTATACCGGTGGTGACAGACTAAACGTGCCCCTTGATCGGCGCCACGTCTCCAGTACTTAAGCCACGCCCCCCTCCTCTTTCGATGGTTACGGGATATCCTTTGAAACGATCTACGTCGTTATCCCGCTACTACTCATTGCGCCATTTAAGGGTGACGAAGACCTCTTTTGACAGGGATGATTATCCGTACCGAAAAGGGAGGGGTCAGTGTCTGAGGTCGGTTATTGCAGGGACTCCACCTCCCGAGGTGAGCTCGGGGTCTTCGGGTGCCTCAATTCCTAAGGTGCTCTCGGGGCCTACTCTCCTGGGGTGTTCCCGAGAGGGATCTTCCAGCCGGCCTTCCAGGGTGAATCGGTCACGGTGAGTCTAGGGGCCCCGGAAGGAGGGTTTTCTCGACCCGGCGTACTGTGTCCCACAGCTTCTTCATACCTCGTTCCGGCAACGACTCATTCAACCCTGAGTTCGGCCGTGGGTGGGGCTCCGCCTCTCGAGTTGATCTCGGGGTCTACCGGCCATGGTGAGCGCAGGCACTGTCCATCCTGCAATGCTCTCGGGGCCCGATCCCTCGGGGTGAGCCCGGGGGACCTTCTGGCCGACCTCCCCGAGCGGGTCCCCTGAAGGAGATCCTGTGGCTCGGGCAGGAGAGTCTTTCCGATTCGAAGTGTCACGTCCCGCAGCTTCTTCATCCCACGTGTCCGCCACGGGCTTAGTCAACCCTATCAATCTATAAAGCCCCTAAATACACATTAGAAAGCACAATACGAGTCTTTGCAACATCATAAACTCATAATATCGAAATTGTTGCAATCGAACTTTTCTAGGTGCATCAGTGAGTTTTCGTCAAAACTCATTGATGGACCTAAGATATTTGGATTTCTCAATACTTGTTATCACTAGGTAGCGTTGAGCTAGGAGAAGGTAATTATGATGTCAAAACCTAGTTCTAACCACTAGAAATGATCTCCTCGTATCGTGCCACTTTGCACGAAATAATGCATCATGTAGAGGTTGTAGCATATTTTGACTATCTTTTTTTTATCTCTCATCTTTATATCTTTATTTTTTTATTTTTATATCTTATTATCTATCTTACTTTTTTTCATATTTATATTTTATTTTAATTTCTATTATATTTATTTCTTATATTTTTAATCTATAAACTCTATTTGTTTATATTTTAGACTTTTTTTTATTCTTTAGTCTTTATGTATTTCAATATTTTATATTTATATCTGTATTTTTTTATCTCTTTATATATTTACTTTATCTTTTTCTCTTTTATATTTATTATTTTATACTTTATTCATATTATATATATTTTTACTTATATTATTTATTTTACTTTATTCTCTATTAATGTCCGGAAGGAATCGTCATCGATGGTCGGTCACCAAAGGTCGGCCTGCGTGGAAGTCCTTGTGGCGGGGAGGAACTCTTCGCTCTGCGAGGTCAACACGAGCGTTAGGGGGCACGCCGGAAATTGTCCGACGGAGTCCACTCCGACGCTCAAGTCAGGATCTCAATGGAGAATGAAGGCAAGTAGGAAGGAAAAAAATACTAAGTAAGGACAATGAGTAACCCTCTTACCGGAGGGGTTGAACTAACTTTTATACCGAGGGAGGTAGACTAGGCATGTTCCCTCGATCTGTACCACGTCTCCGCGATCTGAGCCACGTTTCCCCCCTCTTTCGGCGGTTATTGGATAGCTTTTGAAACGGTCTGAGCCGTTATTACGCTTCGACCCGTTGCGATTTTTAAGGGTCGTGACGACTCCTTATAACGGGGATGCTTATCCGTAAGCCAAGAGGGGGTCAGTACTTGAGGTCGGTCGTCACCGGTGTTCGCCTCCCGAGGTAATCTCGAGGTCTTCCGGTCCGGGTGAGCGCGGGCGCTACAAATCTCGAGGTGCTTTCGGGCCCCAACCCCTCTGGGTGATCCCGGGGGGTCTTCTAGCTGACTATCCTGGGCGTGCCCCCCGACGGGGGGTCCCGAGTCCAAGGTCGCTTCGATCCGATATGCCACGCCACGCAGCTTCTTCATCCCCCGGGCTTGCCCCGGGCTATTCAACCCTATCACAAGCCCCCCTTCAAATTTGATCGAAGGAAGTGTGGCTGACTGATCAGACTAGTGTAAAGATAAAGAAGTTGAGCTCTCGCTGACCTCCGGCTTCCTTACTACTACTGTAGTAGTTAGGCGGGGACCTAGGACTACAATCTTCATTCCGAGTTCCGAGAAATCCCCCTTTTTGGTTTCATCCTTTTCGAAAAGGCTACTCCAACTCTCGAAGTATTATAATGACGTATGTCTCCTCGTTATAAAGGCGCATGACCCTTTTGTGAGGGCGACAAGGTACTCTCGCGAATGCCTTATGCCATGTGTTCCAACGACCATCTCCACGAGCACTTACGGACGTACGCAGCCGTGGCTGGCTCACGACTACCTGGGCGCAGCAGTTTCTCACTTTCCACGTGTCTCTTCTCTATTGTGCCCAGGCAGGTGGCTGCCTGGGTATAAGAGGGGAAGATGCATACGTTAAGCCCACTTTCGACTCGGCGGCTGGGTGCACTTCGTCTTCTTCTCTTGTAAAGCTTCCTTTCAAGATGCAGACGTTAAGCCCACTTTCGACTCGGAAGCTTGTTAACCACAAGCACTCTTCCTTTGAATCTTTAGGGTTTGGTTCAGATCAAAAGAATTATTTAATAATTTCAAAAATAATTACCAGAAAAATTTAGAAAAATACTTATCAGAAAGTTTTCTTTGACTTAGACTCCCCCTAAATTTGATAAATTCTAGGAGTCTTTGTAGATCATGAAGAAGATTTTCTCTGTGTCTTTAGGGTTTATCAAAATCAAAAGAATAGCTTTGAATGATAGTACGGTAATTTTGAAGAAGATAAGTTTTTAGAAAATTCAATTTGGAATGAGAATTACTTTTAAAGCATAAGCTTTTTCGAAAACATACGTGATAGTGATTTAAAGCACCATTTTCGAAAAACATTTTGAAGTGATAATGATGTTTAAGGCATAATTTTCGAAAAACACTTTGAAATGATAGTGGTTTTTTAATGCACAATATTCGAAAGATCCAAAAAAAATTTTAAGAGAATAAAACGCTCCCCCTGTATTCAACACTGTTTGACTCTATCTAAGTACCTTAAGGGACTTTAGTGTTGACCTAAGAGGCTTGTGTCTAATTGTGTAGGTCAAGCAATTTTCAAGAAGATATAATTTTGAAAATGTATAATATATAAGCACTCAGACAAGCATGAAATCCATACAAACATTATTATGTTAAAGCACTATTTTGAAAATATATTTTTAGAAAATAGTCTAAGAATTTTGGAAAACAATTTTGAAAAATATTTTTCAATTTATTAGTCCTTAACATCTCACCCATTCTAGATGTCTCAATACAAGCAAGCATGGTTGCCTTATGGGTGCATTGTGAGATGCTTGAATCATTTTTCTTAATTTATTGTTAAATCTAAGATTTAATTGAAACTTGTGTTAGATTCAAATTTATCAAATAGTAAAGTGAATTTGATTTTCGGTAATCGGCTTCCAGGTCTTGGCAAGGCATAGAGGCCTTCTTTGGTCGTAGCCTTATTGGAGCAACAATTCTTTCCTTGACAGAGCCTTTTATCGAAAATTTATTTTCAAATTACTTCTTGAAAAGTTTTGGTCTAACTAGCTTAGGTTTTGGATTGGTAGCTTCGGCTAGTTCCACCAGACAGCTTCCCTAATGTACTATCATCTCACCTCCACCTAATACTAGGTTGTTCAAGTTTCAACTAGTATTTTTCCTATAGTCATTCTAAATCATGCATAAAATTAAACATGAATGATATAAAATTTAAAGAAATAGCAGATGCATGTACATGACATTAATGCATGATTCAAACAAGTCAAGGCATTTAATTAAGTTACTAAAAATGTATCAAATTCCCGATTTGATACATGTCGTGTGAACCCACGAATATGTCAACCCACTTTGACATATTTGTTGTTATTTAGTTAGGGGTTTCAGTTGCGTAGGATTTTATTTGGTTGCAGTTTAAGTTATTTAAGAATTAATTGGATTTAAGTTGAATTAATTAAGATTTAATTAAATTGATTAATAATTAATTAATTGAAGTTGAATTAATTAAGGTTTAATTGAAGTTAAATTAATTAAGAATTAATTAATTGAAATTGAATTAATTAAGATTTAATTGAAGTTAAATTAATTAAGAATTAATTGATGTTGAATTAATTAAGATTTAATTGAATTAGATTAATTAAGAATTAATTGAGGTTGGATTAAAGATTAATTAAGGTTGAAATAATTAAAAGTTAATTAATGTTGAATTAATTAAAGATTAATTAAGGTTGAAATAATTAAAGATTAATTAAGGTTGAAATGATTAATTAATAGTTGTGGGTTTAATTTCATCATTTTCATTATTTCGAAAAATTTTTACTCATCTACTATTTCTTTTTCATTTAATTTTTCAAGTTTTTGAATTTTTGTAAAATATATTAAATGAAGCCTTAATCCTAGAAAATTCATTTTCCTCCTCATCCTCATCATCAAAATCACATCCTTCTATATCTTCATAGTAGGTGGAGTAATTTGGGTCACTAGTTAATGTTTCAGGATGATCCAAGAAAATAATTAAATTATTGTCTAAAAGGATTTCATCTCCACTATTTTTAGAAATATCATCATTTTTATTCTTAGAAAAATTTTCAGAAATATTTTCACTGTTATCCTTAAGATTTTCAAATATAATTTTAGGATTATCCTCAGAAATATTTTCAGGATTATCTTTAGAAATATTTTCAGGATTATCAGTAAAATTATCTGATTTAATTTCAGACTTATCAGTAAGATTATCAGATCTAATTTCAGATTTATTAGTAAAATTATCTGATTTAATTTCAGATTTATTAGAATTAATTATTGAAATTTTTGAATTAACATTAAAGATTAAACAGTTAATTTCTAATACTTTAGCAATATCTACATTTTCTGATTGGGCATGCAAAACATTAATTTGACTGTGCAGTAAATTTAATTTTTCAGAAGAATTATCTAACTTATCATACGATTGTGCAGGAAATTTAAAATTTCTAGGAACATAAATTTTGCGTACCTTTGCCAGACACTTATTTTTGAAGTGTCCGTATTTTTCGCATTTGAAGCATTTGATATGATCCTTGTTCCTCCGGACTCCTGTTGCTGGAATGTCCTCTGCCGCCGGTGGTGAAATTCGAGTCTTATGAGTAGGACACTGATTTTTGTAGTGTCCTCTCTCCCTGCACTTAAAACACATAATATAAAATTTAAAATTGACCATAATTTAAAAGTTATACCTGATTCTCCCCTGGGCTCTCCCTCAACTCCTGGCGTCTTTGCTCCGTCGGCTATTAGTCCGATGAAGAGCATCCAGGCTCTGATACCAATTGTGGGACCGGTGTCGTCGATAGAAGGGGGGTGAATATCGACCGCAAAAATCTCGCGAAAACTTCGTAGAAAAACTCGTCTTTCGGATATTTGTTCTAGACTCAGAGTTAGTGCAGCGGAAAATAGAAAGAAGAAAGAAAACAACGAGACTTGTACACACGGGATTTACTTAGTTCCCAACCCCACAGGGTCAGTACATCCAAGGCCTAAGCACAAGAATGCCCGTCCACTAATGGTCTCCTTTCCGGACTTTCCGGAGGCGGAGAAACCCATCTTATAGTGTACGATTTACAATCAAAATATTAAATAAATTTAAGTGTGAAAAGTAAATCAAACAAAATGAAAAGAATCGAAGACTTGGCTGGTCTGGATCTCCGAAGTGTTGCGCACTTCCTCCCGGAGCCTCCTTGGTCACAGAGCATCGTCGTTAGCGCATTTCTTCTATTCGGACTACTCAGAATGATTTTTTAAGTTGTGTCTTGAGCTGAGAGGTCGAAGCCCCTTTTATAGCCTTCATTGGGGCACCTGTGTTGAAGGGGGCGCCTCACAGGGCTTGGTCAAAGCTTATCTCCGTGCCGAACTCGTTGCAGCAGATAGCCCTTCTGACCAGGGCGCCTGTGTTGAAGGAGGCGCCTCATTGATTGAGTCACCCTGGATCATTGAGGTGCCTGCATCAATGAGGTGCCTTGTTTGATGGGGGCGCCTAGCAGCCTCCTTTCCAGCCCTATTGTGTGTTTGTTTGCCTGCTTTGTCTTCAACTTTACGTACCTGCAAAATACATAAATACTAGGCAAACACATATACAATCTTAGTCTTAAGGGTTTAGTTCTGACTTCAGATTTCTGCGAAATCCTAGGTCGAACCGACGCCTAAGTTGCCACCCTCGGGAACGCGCCTTCAACCTACCCCTCTCAGGAGACGGTTGCCACCCAGTTCATTCGGGTGGACTTTTGCTTAGCCTTCGACAGTCTCGGATCTCGAGACGTCCGAACCTCGACCCATCTCTACTTCTGTCCTTAGTCATTGCTCAGCTAAGTTGCTCAATCCCTCGGACCAAGACTTCGTGCCCAAACCCTAGGTCCAGGACTTCGGTGCCCAACCCTCGGCCAGGACTTAGTGCCCAATTCCTCGAACCAGGTCTTCGGTGCCCAACCCTCGGCCAGGACTTAGTGCCCTGCTTCACTCACCAGGTCTTAGTGCCCAGCTTCACTCACCAGGTCTTAGTGCCTAGGTTAACTAGGACTTTGGTACTCTTTTCTTGACTCACCCTTTCCTTGTTCAATGTATCACTAACTTAAGCATATTGTCAAACATTGAAACACTTAGAGGAGGACATCACTGATGCATCTTGCACCAACATAGTCTATTGGTAAACCAAAAAACTAGTCGTTGATATAGTCGTTGGCTAGCTAGTTGAGTGGGACCAGTCGACTGCCCTGGGAACAGTCGACTGGTGGCGAGGGTTTTAGCTTAGAGTTCTATTTAAGAGAACTCAGTTTGGGTTGGGAGCTCTTAACGAAATAAGCTTGGTTAGGGCTTGTTAGTAGTCTTTTATACTCAGAGGTGTGCTTGGGATTGTGGCGAGGTTTTTCCACCCACAAGGAGCTACACGAGTTAACAGGAGGGCATCCGGGGAGTGATCTGCCGAAGGATCGAGGGATCGTCCACCTTACGGACTGTCGTGGAGTAAGAGTGTCATCTCCGAACCACGTAAATAGTAACGCGTTAGCATTGTTTTGTTTGTATTTGTTTATTTCGTTTGCGCTTGCTAACGTGTAGGTAGGAGAAATCGAAAATTGCTATTCACCCCCCCCCTCTAGGAAGACGACAACAATCTAACAAGTGGTATCAGAGCGAAGGTCCACTCTTGTTGGAATAACCGCCAAAGGAGCATAAGCTAGAGAAGAAGATGATGGAAGACAAGTTGGGGGATGATATCAACACTCCACCATCCTACGATCATGAAGACTTTGATTATTAGAAAACAAGGATGAAGACTTGGCTTGGAATGGATTGGGAGTGTATGATGGTAATAAAAGAGCCCTTCGAAATTCCAAAGGATAAGCACGGGAAGAAGCTTCGACCTAGATATTGGGCTAAGGAGCAACAAGCACACTCTAGGGCAAATAAGAAGATAATTGATATATTAGTTAATATTTTGCCTAACAATATTTTGAGTGGTGTAGGTAAATATGAAAATGTATATGGGTTATGGAACAAGATGGGAGAATATCATGAAAATCCTACCCAAGCTCAAATGGTGGAAGAGCCAAAGGAGATAAGCCTAATGGTCCAAGAAAAGGAAAAAGAAAAGGAATTGTCAACCTCATCAAGTGAAGAGGTACAATTAAGTGAGAGATCATCCACCTTATCAAGAGAAGGAGAAGAGGTGTCAACTTCAAGAATTGAGGGGAGGAGAGACCCTCATCAATACCGGAGCAAGAAGAAGCTCCTACCTCTACCAAAGCAAGAACAAAAGATCACATCATTTGCTTTGGGTGCAATGAAAAGGGACACTACAAGGGCAAGTGTCCAATGGATAAGAAAAAGGAGGTAAATCCTAAACTCATTTCAATTTCTTTTAAATCTAACATGGGTTGTAGGAATGGAGACAGACTTGAGTCTCAATTCTTGGGGTTTGGCACGGTGGTTTTGAGTTTCATGTGTGGAAATATGACATTAGGGTCATAAAGCATGAGAATTGATTTTTGATGAATAAATGTCATATAAATCAATGCTAAGGATGCATTGTGGTCAGGTATGGGCAGTGACATCAAGGGAAGACCAAAACTAGGACTTTACGTCAAGGTTCAATTGAACTTTTTAGCTAGTTTTGGGTTTTATATCAAACTTGGGAATGGTGATAGATACATTTTTGAATGTATTTTCCCCAAGTAGGTATAGGTACCACAAACTTCTTCACAAAATTTGAGAATTTTTGAAGGTTTGTAAAATTTCTGGCGCATTACTGAATTTGGATTCAAAAAGCTGAAATTGGATTTTTCAGCGTGCCAATCGACTGCCCCTGGGGGCAGTCGACTGATCTAGGTTCAATTGGGTTTCAGCAGGTGGAAAGTGTCCAAATGATGCAAAACAAGTGTATAGGGGGTTAGTACTGTTAGATCAATGTAGCTTGCTAGAGGGGGTGAATAACAATTTTCGATTTTTTCCTACAAGGTTAGCGTGCGCAAGCGGAAACAATAACAATAAAATCAAATAAATGCTAACAAACCTATTTACGTAGTTCGGAGATGAAAACTCCTACTCCAAGACAGTCCGTGAGGTGGGTGATCCCTCGATCCTTCGGCGGATCATTTCCCGGATGCCCTCCGGCTAACTCGTGTAGCTCCTTGTGGGTGGAGAAATCTCGCCGCAATCCCAAGCACACCTCTGAGTACAAAGACTACTATTTGGCTCTTAACCAAAGCCAAATTCGTCAGAGATTCCAGCCAAAATGAAGCTTCTTTAAATAGAGCTTAAGGCTGGAAAACACTCTACCAGTCGACTGCTCCCAGAGCAGTCGACTACCCCCACTCAGATTCGACCGTTGCAGCTTAATGTTCGAATTCTGGTCACTTACCAGTCGATTGCTCCTGGGACAGTCGACTGGTCCAGGGTCAGAAACATTCTGTGAGTTTCTGTTCTCGCTGGCAGTCGACTGTTATATTCCCAGTTGACTGCCCAGCTTACAAGAACACTCTTCGTCGCTCCAATGACCCTCCTTCACGCGTGCCTTCAAGCATACTCCCTTGGCTTGCCCCTTGAAGTCCTCTTCCACCGGCTATCATCCCTAGGATGTGCACGTAAGCTCTCAGCTTGCCCCATGCCACCCTTTACGTGTGCCCTTTGAAGTCCACTTCCCGGCTTGCCCTTAGAGTCATCTTCCCTCGGCTCTTGTCCCTTCATGACTTAGCTGACTCTTCACCAGCAGCCTTGACTGTTGCCTTCGCGCCCTCTTCATCTTTGACTCCCATCCCTCGGATGCACACAATCCTCCAGCTTGTGTCCATGTCATCCTTCACACATACCTCGAAGTTCGTGTCCCTCGGCTCATCATCCCTGCTATCCAAGGTCCCTTGAGTGCACACAAGCCTCCAGCTTATCTCCATGCCACCCTTCACCGTATCGAAGCCGTCCAGCTAAGTCAATATGTGTAACCTACAATCCTGCACACTCAAATACACATATTAAATTATAAGGTTAAACCAAACTTAAACCCTTTGCCCAAACATCAAAACACATGGTCACTCCGGGCCATAGATTGCCCCAACAAGTACACATTGTTTATGATCATTAGGGGTTAAAAGATCCAATAAGAAAGGAATTGTTGGAGTCTTTTTGATGTTAGGCAAAGGGGAAGAAGTGTTGGGTTTAATTTGGGAAACTAAACACACCTTTGCAAAAAATCCTAAGTCTAGGGCGAGCTTAGGTGAAGGGGGAGCATTGTTGCTCCATTCTTGGCGTAAGGGGAACCTTGGAGAGGTTCTTAAAAAGCCTTTATAAGTCCAATATAAGGGGAACCTTGGAGGGGTTCTTAAAAAGCCTTTGTAAGTCCAATATAGGGGGAGCCTTGGAGAGGTTCTTAAAAAGCCCGTTTTAGTAAAAGTCTTAACCTATGGGAAGGTTAGGTGTGAGATGCCTTGGGATAAGATCCATGATTGTTTGCATTGCATATGCATTAGCGGTGTATGTCCAAGGTGGAGCCTTGGCAACGTAAGTCCAAATGGTTGTTTAGCATTGTTATTGCTATTTATTGCTATTTGTTTTCCCTTACTTAAACGTATTGCTAAACATCAAAAAGGGAGAGATTGTTGGGGCAATCTATGGTCCGGAGTGACCATGTGTTTTGATGTTTGGGCAAAGGGTTTAAGTTAGGTTTACCCTTGTGTTCTAATATGTGTATTGGAGTGTGCAGGTCTTGCAGGATACACATTGACTTAGCTGGACGGCTTCAGGTACGGTGAAGGGTGGCATGGAAGCAAGCTGTGGGCTTGTGTGCGCACCCAAGGGACCATGGATAGCAGGGACAATGAGCCGAGAGATGCGGAATTCGAGGCATACGTGAAGGATAGCATAGAGGCAAAATGGAGGCTTGTGTGCGCATTTGAGGAATGAAGGCCGAAGATGAAGAGGGCGTGAAGGCAACAGTCGAGGCTGTTGGTGAAGAGTCAGCTGAGTCATGAAGGGACGAGAGCTGAGGGAAGAGGACTCCAAGGGCAAGCCGGGAAGTGGACTTCAAAAGGCACAAG
>JAGFNQ010004174.1:461449-611251 GCA_024364735.1 Boesenbergia rotunda | reverse complement strand
TTCAAAACATACCTCACAAGGTCGCGATTTCGACCTTTTCATCAATTGAATGAAGTCCATTAAGAACTTCCTTGAACCGGCTATGGAGCTCACTTACCGACTCATTCTCCTTCATGGAGAGATTTTGAAGTTGATTGAGGAACAAGTCCCTCTTTGCAATCCTCGAGTCCCGGGTGCCTTCATGGAGCTCTATGAGTTTGTTCCACAAGTCTTTTGCACTCGTGAAGGGACCAACCTTGATGAGTTGGTCTTTGTTATGCCACATTGTAGAGTGACAACCGCCTTAGCGTCGGCTTCACTCTTCCTTGTTTGTTCCGGCAGTCCACCGAGATGATTCGAGTTCCTTGCTTCATCATCCTTAGGAGGGATGAATCCTTCCTTCACCGCGAACCATGTATGGATGTCATCTTCAAATAATATTCCATCTTTGATCTCCAATACTGGAAGTCGGCGCCATCAAAGAATGGAGGTCGGGTGGTGGAGAAGCCTTCTCTCAAAGCCATCTTGTTGAGAACTCTCGGTTGTTAAGCCGTAAACAGAGCACCTCGCTCTGATACCACTTGTTGGGAACGAGATGGCTATAGAGGGGGGGGGGTGAATATAGACAATCGCTTGTCCCTTGAAAACTTATCACGATTTCTGCAACTCAAATATCAGTAGCACAGCGGAAAGAATGGAAAACAGAGTATGCAGAAAAACAAATGAGAGCAAAGCACACACAACTAGCAAGATCGCTAACAAGGAGGGTTTACAAGATTCGGGGATAACTTGCCCCTACTCCTTGGCGTGCCCTTGAGGTGGGCGATCCCTTGATCGTCGGCAGATCAAGCCCCGGTTAACACCGGATATGAAGCAACCTCCTTCTCGGTGGAGAAACCTCTCCACAGTGTGTTTCAAACAATGATATATAATGAGCACAATGAAACAACAACAAGAAAGATCTTACTCAAACACTTAGCAAGGATTAAACACAGCAAGCTTCCCGAGCTCCACCCAGTGGCGATCTCACGCAGACCCCTGTCTGCTTCGTGTCTTCCCACTGTCGGACTCCCAGCTTCTTGTTTTCTCCTTCAAGCGCTCAAGTATGATGAATGCTTCTCAACAGCTTGCTTAGAATGGATGAAGAACTCAAGAACAGCAAGCTTCTCGTAGCCGAACGCAAGAACACACAGGTTTTCAAAACTGAATCTGATACTGAACTCAACTCTCGCGTTCCTTTTTGTTTCTCCGCCAAGCGACAGGTGACACCATCTCTGTAGCTCCCAGCTACTCCTCTGCCAACGCCAGCCTCTACTGAGCTATCTCTGGACTCACTGAGCTCCTCAGTCGAGCTCCAGTCTTAGCTCCAGTCCGCAGCTCGCCGTTGCAACCTGAGATGGGAAAAGGGACAAACCTGCTCCAAGGAAAGCACTCTTTGACTTCTCCTTGAGTGTTTGAATCCTCCCCTGTCACCTGAAACTCAATCAGAGCATTAGAGCAGAAGATCACAAAGCATATCACATACATCAGCAAATCGGATACGATCAGATGCTCTGACGACGTCTGACAGTGAAATTTGAATTAAAGTGATCGGTCACCGGACCGATCCAGGGTGTGTGAATCGATCACCAGACCGATCCACTGCTTTGCTGGGATTCCCAGCTCTTGCAGCTGTACACGCCTGATCGGTCACCGGACCGATCAGGGTGAATCCTGATCGGTCACCAGACCGATCAGATTGGATCCTGATCGGTCACCCAGACCGATCAGAGCAGATGAACAGTTGTTTTTTAATCAATTCCAAGATCCCTGATCGGTCACCAGACCGATCCAAGACTCTGATTTGCAAGGGAACTCACTCACCGTTTGCTCCCTGATCGGTCGCCAGACCGATCAGGAGCAAGACAGCAAGGAAGCAGCCTGCTCCGGATCGATCAGGAGCCACATAGTAGATTCCCAATCTCACTGTGCGCTCCCTGATCGGTCACCAGTCCGATCAGACATAGCTGGATCGGTCACCAGACCGATCCACTAAGGAGCAGCGTGCCAACAGTCCCTGATCGGTCACCAGACCGATCCAGTGACTCTACCCAGCCCTCCAAGCTAGGGATTCATCCACCTTAGCCCTCCAAGCTAAGGATTTTTCCATCTAACTCTCCAAGTTGGGAATTTGCACCTAACCCTCCAAGTTAGGACTTTTCACCTAGCCCTCCAAGCTAGGACTTTTCACCTAGTCCTCCAAGCTAGGACTTTTCACCCAACTCTTCCGAGTTAGAACGTCATCCAACCTAGCCCTCCAAGCTAGGCACCTGACCCTCCAAGCCAGGACTTTTTCACCTAATTCTCCAGGATGGGAATTTGCACCTAACCCTCCAGGTTAGGACTTTTCACCTAGCCCTCCAAGCTAGGACTTTTCACCAAACCCTTCCGAATTAGGACTTTTCCAACACCTAACCTCCCAGGTTAGGATTTTCCACACCTAGCCCTCCAAGCTAGGATTTTCCACACCTAACCTCCCAGGTTAGGATTTTCCAACATCATGCCTAATCCTCGATTAGGACTTAATCATAATCATCACAATCATCACACCTAACCTCCCAGGTTAGGGTTTTCCATATCATGCATAATCCTCGATCAGGACTTAATCATAATCCACCTAACCTCCCAGATTAGGATTTTCCATATCATAATCATCCTCCTAAACTAAAATCGTTGTCAACACCAAAACAACAATCAAGGCCAGACTGCATCAACAATAAATTGAAGAATAAAGATTCACAAAGTTAACTAAATGAGTACAAATTCAAATTAGCAAGACAATATCTCTTTATTCCACAACCAAATCAAACAATTCTAAAAAAAATAGAACAATGGAAAATAGGAGCATGTTTGGGTTATTACTCACGTACGGTAAATACCAAGAACATTTCAAATTCTGGACAGAACAATGGTCAAATCAGCCACCAAGAAGATGGTATAAAAGTAACTGTAGTGCATAAGAGTTTTAAGCATTTCTATTTATAGTAGAGAAAGAAATCACCATAAAATACTTTAATCAAGTTTCAAAATCATGGAATTATCAATAGGCAATATAGTTGATTGCTAAGAGCATAAAACCATAACTGGTTGTCAAAATGGCATCCATGGAGAATTCACCTTCATGATGTATCAACAATCACTGACCATTCTTAGACTAACAAGTGCAAACCTTTGGAATAATAAGATAAAGCTTTCTATTATCCTCAGAAGCAAGTTTCCCACTGTAAAGTCACTGAAAGCTAACAAATTTTCCTATCACTGAATGCCTAACACTCATTTCTTCAATTTGATTTTATAAAAATATTTACCATTTGTGTGCCACGACCCTTTCATAAGTTCAAGTTCTACTAGGTTGACTTTGGTGGACGATAAAGTAGCCCACTCTCACCAAGTACGCCAAATGGCCCAAATCATTGCTTAAAGTTGTAATCACACCATCTTGATCAGAGATATTTTTTCCCCTTTGAGAGAGAGGCCCAAAGCCTGTTTATGTTTTAAATATGGGATGTATTTACAAGATGTGGCGGAGTGTGAGAGCCTACACAGAGATTAAACAAAGACATTTATGCTGATTTTTCTGTAGATGAGCAATGATTTTATTACTGAATACAATACAATGGCATAACTAAGTAATATAGATCAGTAAGCTGATCAAGCATGTATTATCTGTGAAAAAAAGGTCAAGTGTTAAAACACATGTTAAGACCCAAGAAAACTAAGTAATATAGATCAGTAAGTTAAAACACATGTATTATGTCTGTTAAGACACATGTTAAGTTGATCATACATACAAATATGAGTAGACCCAAGAAAACAATTCAATTAAAATTGAAAATAGAAGGTCATAGCATAAATCTATGTATTTATATGAGAAGGAGAAACTAACCCTTGTGGATCTTATTTGTCTTAACAAGGGCTCCTTTATACTTATCGTCTACATTTTTCTTTAACTAAATAATGATTTTGGATATTATCAATTGCTTGTCGATAGAGAAGAAAATGCTAACTGAAAACATGTGGAAGAAAAGGAGGGAATGGGGTTTGAGCAGCTGGCCATGTCAGGCATCAGAGTAGTGATGGAATTGAGAACCATCATATCTAGCACTAGATTACGCCAACCCATGTCCTCTTCGTAGATCCTGTGCCACAGAGGAGAATTAGTTGATAAAATGCAAAGATGGTGGCAGTAATCCAGAGTACCTTGAAGATGATGGCCAAAGGACTTCACACTGATGTTAAGGAGCAACAAAGACCATATAGAACTCAAGCAACCTGCCTGGAAGCCATATTTATAGAAAGGAAAACAGTGAATATTGTTCACAATTCATGAGACTATAAATGCAAAAGTCAGATTTCATCCAAGGACAACACAAAGAGGCTTTCACTGCCTAGGTCAGTTTCTAGAGATATAATCAAGGAAGATTGTGACATTGAGGATGCCTATAACAATGCTCTAAACATGGAGGAAAATTTAATGGAAAAAATGAGTAAGGAACTTGAGGAACCAGATCATAACAAAGAAAATGAATTAAACAAAAAGGCGAAACCATAAAATTACCAACCTGCTATAGCAACGGATAATATCAGGAAGAATTTGTTGTCTTGTTGATTTTAAACAAGGAAGAGCAAGATGCCGAACACTGGCACTAGCCTTCAGTTTCTCATTGTAAACAAGATCAGCTGTTTTCTTATCTGCTTTTAGAAATCTTGCTGAAATCTGAGAGCTTTGGAAAGGTATCAAGCCGAAGAATATGGAAGGTTAAAGAAGCATTTACAACCAAGTAATAAAAATTAACAATAGGCAAGAAAATTAGGCACTAATTTCTAACAATGATAGTGAGCTGATGGTTCACAATTATAGAAATGCAAACATGCAGCAAGGCATGCCATAATATTTGCAAAATTCACAAAACATAAAAAATCATGATTATGAATCTATACCTCTTTCACCCAATCAGCCAAGGTAGCACTGAAGAGAAGTGTTTGAACTTTGCTAGCATCCTCGACTTTACCTGCAAAACATGAAAAAGGAAAACATTTAGTAAATATTATGTGAGGCATGATATTTACTAGGTAAGCATACTTCAGAATCTTTAGGGCCATATATTGCACTGGACCAGACTAAAGCATATTTAGGGAAGGCCTAACACAGAACATCAGCTATTAAATGTATCACATAGTCTCATACGAAGAATTAGTTCAACATCCTCCACAAAACCCATTCTCAACATTTCATCTGCTTCATCAAGGACACGGAAGTTTAAAGCTCTCAAGCCAAGAGTTCCTCTCTCTAAATGATCCTATAAAAAAGTCAGAAGATAAAAAAAAAACTTCACTGAGTAGAAGGATCTATGAACATATAGTAAAAAAGGCTTACTTTCACACGTCCTGGAGTTCCAACGACAATATCAACTCCTCTCTTTATGGACAATTCTTGAGCACGGAAAGGAGCTCCACCATACACACAACAAGAAGATAACCCCACTGCCCCACCATAGACTTCAAAATCTGAGTGTACCTGGATTTATTGTAAGTGCAACCAAAACCATTATGAGTTATACGATAAAGAATCATGGAAAGTTGCATGGTAAAGATAGTAAATAAAGCTCAAATTTGGAATACCTGAATTGCAAGCTCTCGAGTTGGAAGTAGTACCAAAACACTTGGAGATCTTCCATAACCAGTGTTCCTTGAAGCCTTGATCCTTCCATTAATCAATGACTCCAACATAGGTAAAACAAAAGCCAACGTTTTCCCCTATAATTATGGACATACAAAAGAATTACTATCATAACCAGCATAGCCCATAAATTTCAAGAAGAACAACAATTGTCGATTGCAGTAACAGAAACTATATCGTATTGCCACCTGGTAGACAGTGGGGCAGATGGCTTTGGTGGCCGGGGAGGTGCGCGTGTGGCGAGGAGGGCCGAGTAGGATAGATGACCGTGCTGATGGGGAGGCGCGCGAGTAGGGCAGACAGCGTTGGTGGGCAGACGGCGTGGTGGGGAGGAGCACCGCGCGTGGGGAGGCGCTCGCGCAGCCCATACCGGCTGGTGGAAGTGCGCTGGTTGAAGTCGCTCGCATAGGGGGAGGGGCTCGCGTAGGTGGAGGGGCGCTGGTGGAGGTGCGTTGGAGGCACTCGCGTAGGAGGGGCGATCGAGCAGGGAGCGAGGGAGAAAGGAGCGGCGATCGAGCGAGCGAGCGAGGGAGAAAGGAGCGGCGATCGAGCAGGCTGCGATTTAGGTTTTCGCGTGCTGGCACGGGCGAGCGAAAACTTATGGCGTTGTGTTGAAGGAGAAGGAGCCTTTGTTCAAGCGCGGGCGAGCGAAAAATTTAGGGTTGGCGGTGGTATTGGCTCGATCGCGCGGTTGAGTTGGAGGAGTCCCGCGAGAAAAAAGCTTAATTAAACAAATTTTATAAAAAAAATATCTATTTTAATAAGAAAATTTTTAGATTTATAAAGACATTTATAAATGTGTCAGGATAAACTATTTAATCAGACATTTTATTAAATAAAATATCTCTGTTTTAATAAATGTCATTATAATTAGTTTGTAATGACATTTACCATTAAGTGTCATAAAAAAATGTTACAATAGGCCTTTTTTCTTGTAGTGTATCAAATAAAATTGCATAGTCGCTCATCATTAATTGTCCAACACTTAACAAATTATGTGCCAAGTTAGGAACAAAATAGATATTGTAAAGTAATTTAACTTTACCATCACTAGTATCCACAGGAATAATGCCTTTGCCTTCGACTTGTATCTGCTTATTATCTCCAAGTCTTACTAGCATCTTTTGTGACTCATCAAGCTTTTTAAATATTGACTTATTGTCTGTCATGTGATTTGAACATCCACTGTCCAAAAATCAAATATCGTTTTGAACTTTGTTAGAATGAGAATGAACCATAAATAACTTACTTTCCTCATTTTCTTCTTTCACATAATGTTCTTGTGAACTATTTCCGTAATTTGCCTTTATATGCCCAAATTTTCCGCAACCATAACACTGAATGGAATTTTTATTCTATTTTTGATCTCCTTTGAATTACTTCTCTTGTCCATTAAAATAATTTCTTCCTCTGCCACATCCTCTACCACGAAAACCTCTTCTTCCATGACCTTTACCAGCAAAGTCTTCTTCTTTTTTCTATCTCCCCCTTCACTTGAGAAGCTTGAAATATCTTTTCTTCATTCTTCTCAGTGGATCTATTTCGCCTTGCCTCATGAGCTTGCAAAGAACCCATTAGTTTATCAAAAGAGAAAATCGAAAGATCTTTAGACTTCTCGATCGCAGTTACTATATAATCATATTTAAGAGTCAAACTTCGCAAAACTTTCGAAACAATAATTGCATTAGTGATCTTTTCTCCATAAAATCTCATTTGACTGATAATAGAAATTACTCTGGATAAAAAATCATGTAAAGTTTCATTACCCTTCATAAGCAAGGTCTCAAACTCACTTTTGAGGGTCTGGAGTTTTACTGCTATCACTCTGGAGGAGCCTTAGAATTCTTTCTGCAGTATTTTCCATCCTCCTTTGGAAAATGAGGCAGTTGCAATTCTTGAGAAAATTATCTCATATATTGCTTGTTGAAGAATGAACAACACCTTTAAAATTTTCTTCCTGTTCTCCTTTAATCGACCTTTATCAGCATCTTTGTTATCAAAGCCTTTCTCTACTAAATCCCAAAGATTTTGAGATCTAAATAGAATCTTCATTTTAATACTCCAAAATTCGTAACACTCTCCTTTGAAAATGAGGATGAAGGGTTGAGAAATTTTGTTTGATTGCCATTGCAAGTAAACTAGGACACGTCAAACCAACCTCGTTGTGATACTATTCTGTTGGAAGAAAGGAATATGGAGGAAGAGACACACTTGTGACAGAGAAGAGAAGAAGAAAACTAAAAAAACAACTTGATTTCATTTATTAGAAAAATTACATATTTATAGACTTAGTGGATAAACATCAAGTCCACATACATTGAATCTAGACATTTTTACGAAATTGCATCCTAATCAAATTCTATATCCATTTATTATTTAACACATTATTAATCCATTAATTCATCATTATCTATTATTATTTTAGAAACATATTATTAACACAGACGACGGCCAGCGTTTGGTAATGACCCGGTAACTCTGTTCCCGAACAGAGGCTTGGCCTGGCCATCGCCGTGCACCACTCGGCCTGGCTCGAGTTCCACGCGGTTCTTGTCGTCTTGGGCTTGCAGAGCTTCCGGACTTAAAAAGGCGGCGCCGGTGCAGCCCTCCTTCGACCGGAGCTCAATTCCGGATCTGAATGACGTCTACTCCAAATTATTCAGCGGCCTTGCAGCCGACGCGAGAAACCTCGAATCCATGATGGTCCAATTGGCTCTGCCGGACGCTGTCATCGGCACGGTGACCCTCACGGCCGACGACCTCGGGAAGCTGAAGGCGATGATCTCCTCCAAAGCGAAGAAGACTTCTTTCCGCTGCTCCGACATCGTGGCGACGTACGCTTACACGTGGGTTACCCTCGTCAAGGCACGAGCGCCGACAGCGGAGACCACCGTTCACTTAGCGTTCCCCGGAAACTGCAGGGGACGGCTGCAGCCGGCGCTGCCGGCGGAGTACTTCCTTGCTCACATAAGTGGTCGAGCAATTCAAGGCAGAGTACTTCCTTGCTCACAGAGTCATCGGCGGAGTACTTCCTTGCTGACATAAGTATTTCCTTGCTCGAATCGCCGGCAAAGTCATCGAGCAATTCAAGGCAGAGCCACCAAGGGACGCCGACAAGTGGTCGGATAAGTTTCGCGCGATCGCGATGCATCAGCCGCTGTCATTCGCGGGGTCGCCGGGTTCAAATTCTACGACATGGACTTCGGGTGGGGAAGGCCGGTGAAGGTGGAAATGCCGTCGATCGCGTGGCTGGGCGCCATCTCTGTGGCGGAGAGCAGAGAGGAGAGGGGCGGAGTGGAGATTGGACTGGTGGCGACAAGACTGAGATGGATCAGTTTGTGGCTCACTTCTCTCATGGTCGCAAAGCATAAATTTTAATTTAAAAAAAAAATTATGATCCAAGTCAAAATATATAAAAAAAACTTAAATATTATATTTATCGAGAGTATCGTATTATAGGTGCTATTATTATAAGTGTTGTCGAATTATATTTTAAGTGTTGTTGGATTAAAATATATACGAAAAATAATGAATCATATCTTGTGTAATTAAACTCTATATTATAGGAGTTGATAGGGTTGGATAGCCGGTGTCAGACACGTGGATGAAGAAGCTGCGGGACATGGCACGTCGGTTCGAGGTGACCCTCCTTCCCGAGCCTCGGGACTCTCTCGGGGAACACGCCCTGGGAGGATAGCCAGAAGACCCTTTCCGGGATCCTTCCCGGGACCCCCCAAGGGGTGGGGTCCCGAGAGCGCCTCGGGTATTCTAGCGCCCGAGCTCACCCGGGTCAGAAGGCCCCGAGCTCACCTCGGGGTAGTGGAGCCTGATTTAGCTTCAACCTCAAGCGATGGTCCTCCTCCTCCCCATTTTTTACGGACCTATGGATAAGTCTCCCCATCGTAAGGAGTCATCACGACCCTTAAATGTCGTAACGGACCGACGCATAATAACGAAGCAGACCGTTTCAAAAGCCATCCAGTAACCACCGAAAGAAGGGGGGACGTGACATAAATCACGGAGACGTGACACTAAACGAGGAGATGTGCCGAGTCTACCGCCCCCAGTATAAAAGGTAGTTCAACCCCTCCGGTAAAGGGGTTACGCTCTCTCAAATTTACACACATTTTTCTTTCCTGCTGCCTTTTCCCTCCAGCAATACACTAACTTGAGCGTCGGAGTGGGCTCTGCCGGACCTCTTCCGGCGTGTCCCCTAACGCTCGTGTTGATCTCGCAGGGCATAGAGTTCTTCCTCGCCACAACGACTTGCACGAGGACAGAACCTCGGTGACTGGCCATCGTCGTCGACTCCTTCCGGAACAAATTTGGCGCCATTTGTGGGAAACTAGTAAAGCACCTGAAGGAGCACCGATGGCAGGACCGGAGGGACAACCCCTGGTCCTTACAAGGGAGGAACTCGATCGACTAGTGGCTAACGCCATTAAAGAGGCGCTGGAGCAACACCAAGTCGAACAGGCTGCTTCACAACAAGGAGATCCTGCAAGGGAGGAGATCCCCAGAGCCTCCGCCTCGCATTCACGGAGATCCGTCATCCCGGTGGGGCGACGGGATGGAGCAGCCCTGGGCCCCCAAAGAGTCCCCCGGAGACATTGAGAAGGCCCACTCGGTGGCCTCCAGCGCCCGGAGGCACGTAGAGGAACAAGGAAAGAGGGATGAACCTAAGACCTCTCATAAGGTTCCCTCTACACCTTTCTCATCCGAGATTGTCGAAGACCCCATGCCCAAGAAGTTCCGCGGGCCCAAGAAGACGACACTTAATCTATTCGCCCTCAAGCAGAAGCCTAAGGAACCACTCAAGGAGTACATCCAGAGGTTTAACAGGGTGGCGCCAGACGTACCTAATGCAACATCAGAGATACTCGTCAGTGCCTGTACCCAAGGGCACGCTGAAGGGGACTTCTTCCGTTCCTTAGTAAAGAAGCCCTCCGCCAGTTTCGATGATTTGCTAGGACGCTCCGTCAAGCATGTCAATGTAGAAGAAGTACAGTACGTCTGTCGTAAAGATCCGGCCGGAGCCCCCCCCCCCTTCGGTGGCTCCCCGATCAGACAGGAGGGAGCCCCCAGCGCCAGCTCGGGGAAAAGATATTCACTCTGGGAAGGACCAGTGGGCTGGTAGACGCCGACTGGTTGAGACGGTAGACACCGAGCTGTCGGAGCCATCACCAAGGTACTGTAGTTACCATGGCAGCTTGACACATTCCACTGAGGAGTGTCACGCCTTGAAGAAGAAGTTTGGCGAGGAGATAAATACCAAACCTCGAAGAAAGTGGAATAAGTCGGGGTATCGCAGAAGGTCGCCAAGGCGAAGCTTTTATCCTCGGCGACAGCATGCCGGGGAAAACGAGGCTCGACATCGGTCTCGATCACAATCGCGAGGTAGGAGTCGGGGGCCTGCACCCCGAAGATCTCTCTCCTTAAAGGGAGACCCCCAAAAGGGCAAGACCCCCATGCGTGGCCCGCCCTCGGGTCATGTGGGAGTCATCTCCGGAGGACCTACTGGAGGGGACTCCAACCGGGCAAGGAAGTCTCATACCAGGAGATTAGAAAATTACTCCATTGGAACCAGTCGGAGTCAGGAACTAGACCCTACAATATCTTTTAGACCTGCCGACTTGGAAGAAGTGGAAGCTCCCCATGAAGACGCCATAGTAATCGTAGCTCGTATTGCTAACTATGAGGTTAAGCGCATATTTCTAGATTAGTAAATTTTAATTAAATAATTAATTATTCACTGTATCATTTTAATTCAAATGATAATAGAAGGAATTGATTAATTATTTATGGTTTAAATTTATTTTATATAAATTAAAAATATTAATTAACTAATTTATCACTTTACTTCATATTTAAATAATTATTTTAATTAGATTTTTAACTAATAAACTACCAAGTTACTAAATTCCAAATTAATTCTAAATTATTTAATTATTTATCCTAAACAATTTAAATTAATCTATTCATTTAGTTAATACAAAATGATTAGTGTTAATTGAAGTAATTTATTAATGAGTAATGATAGGGAGAGTGAATTTGGGAGAGTGAATGGGAGAGTGAATGACGTGGCAGTTATTGTATACACATCCGATCACCGATCGGACAATACCGGCGGCCTCTGATCATCGTCCCGAATCAAACTATGTTCTAAGAAGATCAGTGAACTTATCGGGAATCGCCGCAATTATGATCTCGTCGCATTCACCGTCAATCCGGCGAGATCTCAATTACCGGCGACCCTGCCGGGTTCACCATCTTCTTAGGACATAGTTTGATTCGGGACGGTAATCAGAGGTCATCGGTGGTGTCCGATCGGCGATCGAACATGTACACATTAGCTACACGTTATTCACTCTCCCATTCACTCTCCCAAATTCACTCTCTCAATCATTACTCTTTATTAATTGTTTTAATTTCAAATTTAATTTATTATTAATTAAATTAATAATCACCTTATATAGGCATGCATGTATATTAAATTCAAAATTAATTCAAGATCATGTTATTAATTAATCCCGAACTCAATAATTTAATCACTTAACTATTATTTATTAAACCTTAATTAGATCATTAATTAATAAATTTAGTTAACTAATTTGATAATAATATTGCTATTAAACCTTAAGATCATACTTGATATTTTTTGCTATTTATAGGTCATTACAGGCGATATCTTGTCGTCACAGGATTTGCGCTTTTTCTTTCTCTATACAAATATGATAAATTTTTTCATATTAATTATGACGTATCAAATTTATTTCAACTTTGTCTTATTTTTGAATATTTAGCACCTCTTTAGTCGGTATCATGGGCGCAGCCACCCTTGGGCTAGGGTGGGCTCCAGCCCTACCTCCTTTTTTTCTAAAAAAAAATTAATAGTTTTGATTATTTCTTATTTTTTATAATTAATCACAAATTTATTAATCGGCAAAACATCAAATTAAAAATAATTAATTTTAAAAATAAAATATCAAATTAGAATGATAAATTTTATAAAAATTATTATATTTATAAATTAATAAATATATTAATTCTAATTTGTTTAATATTTTTATCCTGAATTTGATGATAGTAAGGTCTCTTTTCCTCTCCGCAATATCATTTCTTTTCTTCTAATTTTCCTCTAATCTATTAATTCCATCACTGACAAAGAGCCAACAAACGTTGGCCACTCGAGAGATGGTCCACAAGGCCCTCGTGAGGCGGACACTGCCTTGTTAGGCGATCAGGATCTGCTTCGTGTGCGACCGCTCGCGAAGTGACCGCACACGAGGTGAACGCTGCCTCCCGAGGCAACTAGCAATACTTTCGCATGCGATCACTTTGCGAGCGGTCACACGTGAGGTGACCACTGCTTTGTCAGGTAATGAGTGACATAAGTCTAGATATGCAAATATAAGTTATATCTCATAATTTTATTTAACATAAATTAATATGATACCAAATCTATTTCTTTTTCATCCTCTAGAAAATCTTATACAAACATGGTCAATTACTTAATTTTGCTTGTTTGCTCACAATTCTTGATATTTCAACTCTCAAGGTTCTCGATTCTGTTAGTGTAGGCAGTTACAACTGCACACGTTGCCAGATGTGGCAACGTGTGTGAGGAAGTGTCGTGCAGCGCTTCGATCTGGCTTTTCCCCTATAAAAGTGAGTTCGTCCAAGCGAACGAGGTGTGCGAAATCTGTGTGCGAAGGCAGAGAGAGAGAGAGAACAGCAGAGAGCGAGAGAGAGCAGCGCAGAGGAAGCGTTCCGATAGGCTGCCGAAGTGCGAGATCATCAGAGAACACCCGAGGCGCGGCAAACTTAGTTCGTGGACGGGTAGGGACCTTCCCGGTGTGTGATCGTTCCTCAGACGGCAAGCTTCTTCCTTCGCCGGAGACGAAACAGAAAAAAAAATTTCATCCACTGTAAGGTTTTCGTTTTTCCGTTTAAATTGCATTTAATCCTTATATAAATTGCCTAAACGATGCAAATCTGTCAACATTGGTATCAGAGCAAGGTTTTGCATCGTTTAATAAGTAAAAAGAAAAAAATTCGCGTTTTTCGTCGCTGCGGAAGAGACGATGAACAGTGAATTTTTACTGTGCCGTCGTTTGAGAAATGTGTGCAGAGAACATTTTTTTCTCAAACCTTCTATGTGCATGTGCGCAGAAAAAAAATCAATGCGCTGTGTGCGCATGTGACAACTGTTGCATGAAAACAGTAATTAAAAAAAAAACAATGGTAACAGAAACGAACTTGTAGTTCGTGCATTTGCTTTGATAAATTTTTTTTTATCATTGTTTGTTTTTTTTTTAAAAAAAAAAGGGAAAACAAAGACTGCATGTTACAGTAATCCGAAACCATTTTTTTTAATTAAAGATTAAACTTTGTGTTTTATTTTTAATTAATCTATGTTTGGTCTAATTAACTTGATTTGGTCCAAACAATTAATTGGTTTAATCGGATCAATTACATTGGTCTAATGGGCCTAGCCAGTACTTGGAGTGCACGGCAGGAGCCTGGACAATTTAATATGATACCCGGCCAATAACACTGGGTGCTCTTCCAGCAATAGTATTTGACACTATTGATTGAGTAGAGATAGACTCGGTATTTGACTGAGTGAACATAAGTCAACATGGGCTGACTTAATATAGTTGACTATGGTCAACTTAACTCATAACTCGTCGAGTAGTTGTTTGGAACATCTATGACTTGACTTAAACAACTTAATAATAAACTTAATGGATAGGCTAAGTGGCTAGGAATGTAGAGATAAGGAACACCACACTAAGTGCTTGGGTACCTGGGGTGCTCGGAGCAACTTATGTAGGAGTTTTGGATCTCACATAAACACTATCAACATGAGTCTTCATAGGATTAGTTAAATGTCTATCTATGGGTCAAAATATCAATTGATTGATCAANAATTGATTGATCAATGGGTCAATCGATTGTAGCCCCTGAAAATCAGGAAGTTTTAGTTCTTCTTGATTTTAGTGTATTTTGTTCTGTGCCTGGATAAATTGAAATAAACTGGTATTTGTACTAGTTTGTCGGTTGTGTACTGACATGATTCATTTCAATTTTGCAGATGGTACGAATGTATACCACGATGACACGGCGCGATGTGATGCGCAATCGGTATAGAAAGGCTATTGAAGATATTGAGTACGACCCTTTCCATAGAATTCAAGGAAACATAGGGAAACTTGATAGGCTATTCTGGAAGCTCGAGATGCAAGATTTTCCAATTCTTGATAACTACAGAATTGGGGCGTTGATTCGTTCATTGCCCGAAAATCTTGGGAATATAGCACGACAGATATGGGGTTTATATGAAGGACGTATTTCATATACCCAGTTGTGCACTGAGCTACTTCACTACGATGAGTGTGAAGAAGATCCAGAAGAATATCCAGAGGAAGACTCAGAGAAGAGCTTATCTGTGGGCTCTCTTCGTGTAGGCTCTTTGCAGGATTCTGTGTCCTGGCATCATTTTGATAGTGTCCTAGTCGAGGATGTCCCAGTTCAGACCAAGATGACTGGGCGTGTTTGGATTGCTGCTGCGCTAGGGTTTGTCCTAGTGGGAGCAGTAATAGCTTATCTAGTTTATTAGGAGTTGTTTCTAGTTTATGAGTAGGAAGAATGTTATATGTAACATTCTTAGTAGAGTTCTTTGTTATCTGTTAACAATGTAAACATGCTTAGTTAATGTTCATTTTATGCTGTTAACTCTACATGATGCATGATTAAATGATATGTTCATTTATTGTTATATATCATGCTATGATAATGATTAATTTCATTAAGTGGGATGTATGTAATAAAATAGATCAATATAAGTCAGATTGGCACATACAAATGATGAGTGATAACATAGTTGTCACTTGATTTTGTAAACCAGATCAGATTTATTTTGAGTTTATTTTAAGATTACATGCATGGAATACATACACTGAATATCTAAATAATCTGTTTATTTATGATAGATTATGGCAACAAAGAACATCATAGCTGAATTAAATAAAGGTGAAAAACTGAATGGCGATAACTACAAAATATGGCACCTCAAGATCCAATATGTTCTTGAGGAACAAGAAGTTCTGGAGGCTATTAATCAGGTTATGATAGAACCTGTTGAGAGTACTGCAGCACAATACAGACGTGATCTGGATGCCTACAAGGCATGGAAAAAGAAAGATTCCACTGCTAAGGGCATATTGATAAGTTCAATGGTAGATGACTTAGTATTTGAGTATGAGCCATATCCTTCAGCTCATGCAGTCTGGGTCGCCCTTAGAGAGAAATATAGTGGAACCAGTCTGAGCAAGCTTCGACAGCTGACGATCAAGTTCGACAGCTATAAGAAGCGCCCGAATGTATCTATGGTTCAACATATCAGGGAGATGTCAAACATGATTCGGGAGCTTAAAACTGCTGGTCATGAGTTGACTGATAAACAACAGGTTCAGGCAGTTATTCGTTCCCTTCCAGATTCTTGGGAGACCATGAAGCAGACCTTAACTCACAGTGAGAGTATTAAGACTTTCACTGATGTCTCACGCCATGTTGAACTGGAGGCGGAGAGAGTAGAATCCGCGAGGATTTCTGGCCAAGCCTATTTGGCTGCCGGTTCTGCTGGATCATCTGGATCCAACAAAAGAAAATGGTTCAAGAAGGGAAAGGGGAAGAAAAAGGAGGCTGCTACTGCTACTGTGAAGGATCAAATCAAGAAGAAGAAGACAGGAAAGAAACCTAAAAGCAGGGTGTCTTGCTTTAATTGTGGCAAAAAGGGCCACTATGCTCGGGAATGTACTGAGCCGAAAAAGGTAACTTCTAGTCTGTCTTCTGAGCATTTTGTTGCTAGTACTGTGTTGATGGCTGATTCTTACCCTTTGTGGATTATAGATTCGGGAGCCACCAACCATGTAGCTCGGGAGCGAGTTACTTATGTGGCGTACCGCCGGGTACCAGCTGGCAACAAATGGATCTATGTAGGAAACAATGCAAGAGTCGAAGTCAAAGGAGTCGGCACTTGCAAACTTAACCTTCGTGGTGGAAGTACTTTGTTTCTACATGATGTATTGTATGCTCCTGAGATTCGAAGGAATCTTGTATCTGTTACTTGTCTTCTTGATTTAGGGTACTCTATTAATTTTTTCAGCCGATGTGTAGAACTTAAGATTGACTCTGTGTCAATCGGATATGGTTTTTTATCAAATGGTTTTATGGTACTAGATGTGGTGCCTGATGAAAATTATGCGATTGATAGTTATTTTTCAAACATTGCTCTTACTAGTGATGCAAATATTACTGATGAAGTTTGGCATGCTAGATTAGGACATATAGGACAAGATCGCATGAATCGATTAGCTAGAGAGGGCTTATTGGGCTCTCGGGCTAAGATAAACTTGTCTATATGTGAGCATTGTCTTGCTGGAAAAGCAACGAGGAAACCATTTGGTAAGGCTATTAGAGCTGATTCTCCATTGCAATTAGTTCATTCGGATATATGTGGTCCAATGAATGTGAAGGCTAGGCATGGAGGTTCCTATTTCATTACATTTATTGATGATTTCACCAGGTATGGTCATGTGTATTTGATTTCTCAAAAATCTGAAGCATTGGATTGCTTCATTCGTTATATGAACGAAGTTGAGAATCAAACGGAACGTAAGGTTAAGGCCTTACGCACTGATCGTGGGGGTGAATATCTGTCTGATCTGTTCAAGACAACATGTAATGATAAGCGGATTATTAGACAGTTAACGATCCCAGGAACTCCACAGCAAAATGGGGTTGCTGAAAGAAGAAATAGGACTCTTCTTGAAATGGTTAGGTCTATGATGGCGCAGGCTAATTTACCAATCTCCTATTGGGGAGATGCATTATTGGCAGCAGCCTATATACTTAACAAAGTGCCTTCAAAATCTGTTCCATCTACCCCATATGAACGTTGGACAGGCAGAAAACCAGATTTGAGTAATCTGAGACCCTGGGGGTCAGCTGCCTACATTCATGATAGTTCTCACAAGTATGGAAAACTGGGACCTAGAGGTAAGAAATGTATCTTTATAAGATATTCTGAGGCCTCCAAAGGTTATGTTTTCATAGGTGAGCAACACGATGGAACAATCTCTGAGATTGAATCTAGAGATGCCATTTTTCTAGAAACTGAGTTCCCAGCTAGGGGTGAAGTTGATAAGACAGTTCCTTTATTTGAGGAGGATGGGTCATTATCAACTGGACAGGTGTCAAGTGTGATACCTGAACCCAGTCAACCGAGTGGGAGTAATTTGCCTAGTCACGGGGTGACTTCTCAACAGCCCAATATACGGAAAAGTGTCCGTAAGATCATACCTAAAAGGAGGTTTGATATTGAGAATGAGGCAATGATGATACTCCCAGTTGATAATGATGAACCTCAATCTGTTGAGGAAGCTTTGGGATGTAGGGTTGGTGAAAAGTGGAAAAATGCAATGGAAGAAGAGATGGAGTCAATGATTCGGAATCAAGTTTGGGAGTTAGTCGATCTTCCTCCTGGCCGAAGGGCTATTGGGAATAAATGGGTTCTTAAAATAAAGAGGAAATTTGATGGATCGATTAACCGATACAAAGCTCGTTTGGTTGCAAAAGGGTTTACCCAATTGGAGGGTATAGACTTTGAAGAGACATTTTCTCCTGTAGTGAAGTTTGTATCAATCCGAGTCATTTTAGCTTTTGTAGCACATTATGACTTGGAATTACATCAAATGGATGTCAAAACCGCTTTCCTTAACGGAGAGCTTGACGAGGAAATCTATATGGTTCAGCCAGAAGGTTTCGTTGCTTTAGGCCAAGAGGAAAAAGTATGTAGATTGAAGAAATCTATATATGGGCTGAAGCAAGCGTCAAGACAGTGGAACATAAGATTTAACGAAGTGGTTTTATCTTATGGTTTCGAAATGATCAATGAGGATCATTGCGTTTTCCTAAAGAAGGAAAAAGGAAAGTATGTCATTTTATCATTATATGTTGATGATATGCTGATAGCAGGAAATGACATAGGTTTTGTTAGAGAAGTCAAAGAGTGGTTATCTTCACAATTTGACACAACGGATATGGGAGAAGCTGAATACATCTTAGGGGTTAAGATCATCAGGGATCGATCTAAGAGACTTTTGGGTTTGTCACAAGAGTCTTATATAACTAAGATGTTACAACATTTCAACATGTCTGATTGCAACAGTGAACAGACACCTACTGTGAAAGGTACTGTTCTGAGCAAAAGTATGAGTCCCAAGACTCCAAATGATATAGCCGAGATGAATAAAAAATCATATGCTAATGCCATAGGTAGTTTAATGTATACCATGTTGTGTACTCGTCCCGATATCAGCTATGCTGTTGGCTTAGTCAGCCGATTCCAGTCAAACCCAGGACCGAGACACTGGAAGGCAGTGAAAAGGATATTCAGATATCTGAAGGCGACGACAGATTATTGTCTCTGTTATCAAGGATCAGATATGAGCCTGAAGGGCTATTCAGATGCAGATTGGGCTGGGGACCTGGATGATAGAAAATCAACATCAGGCTATGCTTTCTTGTTGAATGGTGGCGCCATCTCCTGGAACAGCAAGAAACAGGCCTGCGTGGCCTTATCTACTATGGAAGCTGAATATGTGGCATGTTCAGCTGCTGTGCAAGAAGCAGTCTGGTTGAGAAGGTTTCTGAAGCATCTGAAGATTGCTGAGGATAGTGGGAGTCCAGTTACTGTCTACTGTGACAGTCAAGCTGCTATAGCTTTTTCTAAAGATCCCAAATATCACAGCAAAGGCAAGCATATAGCTATAAAGTATAACTTTATCAGGGATATTGTTGCTAAAAAGAAGGTGGTTCTTGAGTATATCCCTACACGAGCTATGCTTGCAGATCCTTTTACTAAGCCAATGACTAGAGAGTCATTCAATGAGCATGTAAAGTCTATGGGACTTCGAAGAATGTAACAAAATTGTAATTGACAATCAGATATGTTTTGATTGTTTGAAATGAAAGTCATAATTTATTCAGTGTATGTGTGTTTATGTTACATTCTAATAAGATCTCGGTGAGCATGTTGGCAGGTAGTGATTGGTCCTCTCACATGGACAATCATCTCTATTTGTTTTGTATGAATAGAGGTAAGACCGATGCTTATAGGTCAGCTTATGTGGCTGTTGGCTTGGGAAGCTGTAAAATTTGTTACATTCCTATAAGTTTGGGTCGTCTTGATATTTGTATCAAGATAAGATCATTTTATGGTAAATGATTGAAGTAAATGAACCCACCATTTGCTATACCTGTTTTGAGCCAGATTAGAATTTATATGTTGAATTCTGGATTCATATGTTGAATTCTGGATTAGGCATTGGGAATGTCTAGATCGAAATCTGTACGATGTTGTTTTTGAGCAAACATGCACTCTTTATTGGTAAAGAGGATAACATCGTAGCATGTGATTCATACCACATGTGCTACTGCGACAATAAGGATAGTAGAAAAATTAATCCCTGCTTCTCTACTATGTGAGCCCTTTGAGATTATATGTTAATCTCAGCATTTGCCTTTAGTGACTGTTTAGCTGTCTACTTGAAGTTTTAATCAATGCTTGCTACTTTAGCATGTCGACCTATGACTATGGATGATGCGGTCTATGGAACATGTCTAGGAAAGCAATTGATTAAAATGAATGGATTCTAGCTAAAAAGGAAGATTAAATAGGTTTACATCTTTTGAGTATATTCACTGGTCGACCCTTTTCTGTTGTGTACAGAAATGTTTGTGAATATTGTGAATATGAGACATGCTCTTGACATTATGATCGTAATGAGGGATTAGAGATGTTCATATTGATGTAAATGTGGATTATTTAATCTGGGTAAATAGCAAGACAAGACATATCCAGGAGAATGGTTTTGTACCAACTGGATAATGGCTGTGTGCCATCAGGTAATGGTTGTGTACCACCTGGAGGATGACTTTGTGTCATCAGGAGAATGATTATGTGTTATTTAGAGAATGGTTATGTATCATTCAAAGAGCGGCTAAGTTAGGCGTAACAACTTTTCTTAGCATTGATCGCTCTATAAGCAGCTATGTAAGGTGTAACAACTTTCTTAGCATTTGATTGCTCAGTGTGCTTGCTGTCGCACGAACCATTTTCTAGAGTATGAATTGGATGTTCTATTAGTCTATGTGACTATTGATCTCTGTTCTATTAGTCTTTTGGGGACTATAGATCTCGGCTTTGTTAGTCTATGTGACTAAATACCTCTTATTAGTCTATGTGACTAAGGACTCTGGCTCTTCTTAATGGTCTATGTGACCATTTACCCTTTAATACCTCTTAATGGTCTATGTGACCATTTGCTTTTGTGGCATTCACTTGGACGAGTGGGAGATGTAGGCAGTTACAACTGCACACGTTGCCAGATGTGGCAACGTGTGTGAGGAAGTGTCGTGCAGCGCTTCAATCTGGCTTTTCCCCTATAAAAGTGAGTTCGTCCAAGCGAACGATGTGTGCGAAATCTGTGTGCGAAGGCAGAGAGCGAGAGAGAACAGCAGAGAGCGAGAGAGAGCAGCGCAGAGGAAGCGTTCCGATAGGCTGCCAAAGTGCGAGATCATCAGAGAACACCCGAGGCGCGGCAAACTTGGTTCGTGGACGGGTAGGGACCTTCCCGGTGTGTGATCGTTCCTCAGACGGCAAGCTTCTTCCTTCGCCGGAGACGAAACAGAAAAAAAATTTTCATCCACTGTAAGGTTTTCGTTTTTCCGTTTAAATTGCATTTAATCCTTATATAAATTGCCTAAACGATGCAAATCTGTCAACACTAAAATCCATGGATCTTGAATTTGGACAACAACTAATAATTTCAGTTGAAGTCATTCACGGCTCTTCTTTCCTATTTGGACATATAGCTCGTCATGGATGGTTTAACTTTGTAGGAGAATATAGACAAAATTAACCTTGTCAATCTTTCAATTTTCATAATTCATGTAAGTTCATTTTGCCAGTTCTTGGATCTATTTATTATGTTTGGATTAGGTGCCCTACTATTTATTAGAAATCGTTATTTAAAATTTATAAGATCATCATGTTAAGATTTATTTGTGTTAGGTTATTTTAATGTCAAATCAAGAGAGAAAAGGAGGAAGTAATATTCTGTCATTCTTTAAGCCAAGAAATGATAATCCTTCATCATCCGAGAGGGCCAAGACTAATATATCCGTTCCTAATGAGGAGTTCGAACCTCCTTCTAAATCTCAAAGAGTTGAGTTTGATGAAACATCACTTGAACGAGATCCTGGATTGCGTATTTCCATGTGGCGACATCATGTTAATCATCGTGATGAAATTAGACGAGCTTATATCAAAATGGGGCCATATCAACCTAAATTGCAAGAGTACCCATGATCTGAATCAGGAAAGCAACATCGTCGATTTCAATATGCATGGTTTAAAAAATTTCCATGGTTAGAGTACTCTCCTACAAAGGATGCAGCATTTTGTTTTCCATGCTATCTTTTTGAAACAAGTGAAGCACAACAATCTGCATTTACAGTTGAAGGGTTTAAAAGTTGGAAGCGCGTTAATGATGGAGCCAAGTGTGCCTTTTTGTCTCACATGGGAAGTTATAACTCAGTGCATAATAAATCTGCTAAATCTATTATTGATGTGATGAATGCAACTCGACATATAGATAAAGTTATGAATCGAGAATTTTCTGAACAAATTCAAAAGAATCGATTAAGGCTTGCAGCAACAATTGAGAGTGTCCGTTGGCTTAGCTTGCAAGCATGTGGATTGAGAGGTCATGATGAATCTTTAGATTCCCAAAACTGTGGTAATTTCATTGAGAGATGCTAAAACTTTTGGGAAAATGGAATACTAATATTGGCGATGTTATCTTAGAGAAAGCTCCAGGAAATGCAAAGTATACCTCACCAGAAGTTCAAAAAGAAATCTTGCACATTATTGGTAATAGAGTCAGAAATAAAATTCGTGATGAAATTGGAGATTCTAAGTTTTGTATTTTGGTGGACGAAGCAAAGGATGTATCTAACAAAGAACAAATGGCAATAATTTTGAGATTTGTTGATGTCCATGGTTATTTACGGGAGCGTTTTTTTCAAATTGTGCATGTTCATGACACCACAGCTGCAACACTTAAGAAAGAGATACGTGATGTCCTCACTAGATATAATTTAGAAATACATAATATGCGAGGTCAAGGGTATGATGGTGCTAGCAACATGAGTGGTGCTTTTAATGGATTGCAAGCTTTATTTCTTAAAGATTGCCCCTATGCATATTATGTACATTGTTTTGCCCACCGACTTCAACTAGCGTTAGTTGCAGCTGCTGAAAATGAGACCTCTATATGGCTTTTCTTTTCAAATATGACAACCATTGTTAATCTGGTTTCTTCTTCTTCTAAACGCAATGCTGAGTTACAATCTGCTCAAGTTAATGAAATTGCACGTTCTATTGGTGCTGGTGAACGCGAAACTGGGAGAGGAGCTAATCAAATTGGTACTTTGCATCGAGCAGGAACTACTCGTTGGAGCTCCCATTTTGATTCTATTTGCAGCTTAATAGATAAGTATAATGCAATTATTGATGTGCTTGAAAATATTATCACTGATGGTTCATCTACTTCAATGCGTGGGGAAGCTAGTGGTTCTTTAATAGTGATGAAGTCTTTTGATTTCATTTTTATTTTGCATTTGATGCATAAAATTATGGGGATCACAGATTTACTTTGTCGTGACTTACAAAAAAAATCTCTTGATATCATAAATGCAATGGATTTGGTCTCTACAACTAAAACACTTCTTCTTACATTGAGAAATGAAGGTTTTGATATTCTTCTTTCATATGTCAAATCATTTTGCACAAGATTGGACGTTGATATACCAGTGATGAGTGCTCGTTATAAACATTCTAGTCGTTCATGCCATCAAAAGGATATCATCACAATTGAGCATCACTTTCATTATGATATATTTAATGCCGCAATAGATTTTCAGTTGGAAGAGTTAAACTCTAGATTTAGTGATGAGACAGTAGAACTTCTTATGCTTAGCTCTGCTTTGGATCCAAAGGATAACTTTAATTGGTTCAATATTGATAAGATTTGTACTCTTGCTGAGAAGTATTATCTTGAGGACTTCACCGAACAAGAAATGCATAATTTGAGATGTCAACTACAACATTATGAGCTTGATGTGATTTGTCATGAAAATTTTCAGAATATGTCCACTATCTTAGAATTGTGCCAAGGGTTGTTTGAAACAAAAAAATTCGAATACTATAATTTGATTGACAAGTTGGTTCGTCTAGTGTTAACTTTGCCTGTTTCTACGGCAACTACAGAGCGTGCATTTTCGGCTATGAAGCATGTCAAAACAGTTCTTTATAATAGAATGGGAGAGGATTTTCTGACAGATTCTATGATTATCTATATTGAGAGAGAGTTTGCTTCAAATATTGATTCAGATTCTATAATTGATGAATATTATACTTTGAAGAATCGTAGAGCACAACTTCAAAAACATGTGTATGTATATATCGATCATAAAATGATTTTTTTACTTTGTGAGTTATCTATGCTAATTTTTTTTTCTATTTTTCTGTAGGAAGTTGATGGCGTGAAAGTTCTTCAATTGGAAATTACAGCTAGAGCGGCAATTAAACTATATTAGGTAATTGTTTTATTTTGAATTTGGATACGTATTTTAGGTGTAGTTGTCTCTACTCTGTAATACAGAACTCGAACTGTGAATTCGAAAGTAATTTATCCACTTTAATTAGCGATGTTACTTTTTAGTAAACTAATATCTGTATATTATTTTGTGCCATTAAACTCATCTGATTTTTTAAAATTCTTTCCTTGCAGAATAGGTGGAAAATCTGAATAGGTGATTGTACTGTTTTTGGAGAAAGACGGGTACCATCTATTGTTAAGTATCTCCTTTGAAACTTTGAATTTTAGCTGATTATCTTGAAACTTTGTATGGATTTGAATTGTATGGATTTTGATTTATAATATGTATTAATGATAAAAAAAAATTATTATTTGTTCAAGCATCTTAAAATTTTTTTAGCCCGGGTAAATTATAATTTCTGGCTCCGCCATTGACCGCAGTGACTGGCCATCGATGACGATTCCTTCCGGAATAAATTCGGCGCCGTCTGTGAAAATCCAGCAAAGCACCTGAGTGAGCACCGATGGCAGGACTGGAGGAACAACCCATCGTCCGTACAGGGGAGGACTTCGACCTTCAAGAGGTCCTACCAGAGGACCTCACCCACCCGCGAGAAGATGAGGAACCCAAGGAGGAACGAAGGGAGGTCGATGGTGAGGAAGTACAAATCCATCCTCAACGTGGAGAGGGAGGCACACACATCGCCCTTGACCTCGCACCGGAATTAAGAAGTCATCTCATCGAGTGTCTGCGAAATCATAGAGATGTCTTCTCTTGGGCCGATGAAGAGATTAAGGGAGTTCCACCAGCGTTGGCCATGCACCACCTGCATGTAACGCCTGGAGCCCGTCCCGTGAAGCAAAGGCGGAGGCACTTCGCCCATGATCAAGATAAGGTCATTCGAGATGAAGTTTAAAAGTTGTTAAAAGCAGGACACATCAAAGAAGTTCAATTTCCAGCCTGGCTGGCCAATGTGGTCCTCGTCCCCAAGCCCGGGGGCAAATGGCGAGTCTGCATCGACTTCTGAGACTTAAACAAAGTCTGTCCAAAAGACAGCTACCCCTGCCTCGGATAGACCGGTTGGTGGACTCTACGACTGGGTGTGTGTTCATCTCAATGTTAGATGCTTACCAGGACTACCACCAAGTCCCACTCGCTCCCGAGGACCAGGAGAAAGTCAATTTTGTGACGGCCGACGACACGTACTGCTACAATGTCATGCCCTTCGGCTTACGCAATGCGGGTGCCACATACCAGCGGATGATAGACAAAGTCTTCAGGCACCAGATCGAGTGGAACATCGAGATATATGTACACGACATCCTAGTAAAGATCGATATGGGAGAAGACATGATAGCCGACCTTGAAGAGACGTTCGCCACCCTGAGGCCCAACAGGTTGAAACTAAACCCAGCTAAGTGTTTATTTGGGGTAAAAAGTGGCAGGTTCCTGGGGTACATGGTGACGGAGAGGGGGATCGAAGCCAATGCGGAAAAGGTAAAGGTCATTCTGGATATGCCGCCCCGTGGAACTTTAAGGAAGTACAACAGCTGAATGGAAGGATCACGACGCTATCCAGATTCATCTCCAAATCCGCAGACAAGACCCTCCCATTCTTCAAGATCCTGAGGAAAGCTGCCAAGTTCGAGTCGGATGACCAGTGTGAGAAGGTCTTTGCAGAGTTGAAGATCTATCTTGCAGACCTCCCTACCCTGCACAAACCCGTGGAAGGAGAGACCTTATTTGTCTACTTATCAGCAGCCGAGCAAGCGGTGGGATCGATGCTCGTCCAAGAAGAAGATCGGGTACAATACCCCATTTATTTATTTGGACATCTTCTAAAGGGCGCCGAAACGTGATACACCACGATGGAAAAACTGGCCTACGTCTTGGTCTTGATGGCCCGAAGGTTAAGGTCGTATTTCTTAGTGCATCCCATCGTGGTCACCAATAGCCCGCTCGCCCAAGTCCTTACTAACCCCGAAGCTTCGGGCAGGCTGATAAAATGGACGACGGAGTTAAGCGAATACGACATTGAGTATCAGCCTCGAGCCACTATCAAAGCCCAAGCCCTCTCCAACTTCATGCTAGAGACCATCCCGGAGGCGGAGGTTGAAGGTATGTGGAAGGTCTATGTAGATGGATCCTCCAACAGCTAGCATAGCGGGGTTGGATTGCTAATGATTTCCCCTAGGGTAGACACATTGCATCTGTCTATCCGACTTCACTTCAAAGCTATCAACAACGAAGCCGAATATGAGGCGATCCTAGCGGGCCTGCAAGCGGCCAGACACATGGAGGCCTGTCGGGTCACGGTATATTCAGACTCACAATTGGTGGCTCAGCAGATAGCGGGTAGTTTTGAAGTCAGGTGTGAACGGCTACAGAAGTATGTAGCCCTTTACGAACAGCTAAAGGCTGCCTTCTCGGAGGTCATCCTGCAAAAGATATCCCGGGCGGACAATGTGCAGGGCTAGTTCCATATCCACCTGGCAGTTGAACGAGCCTAGTGCAGTAGAAGTGATGGTAGCCCAAATTGGAGAGGAGGTTGGAACCGACAGTCGAACAGACTGGAGGGATCCCCACATAGCATTCCTCCGGGATGGATCCCTTCCTGGTGGGCGCCAAGAGAGTCGGCTGTTTCACCGGCGGATGATCAAGTTCACACTAGTCGGGGATCAGCTATATAGGAGAGCCTTCTCCCGACCCCTCCTAACATGCATCAGGCCGGAGGAGACCGACTACGTGATGAGGGAGGTGCACGAGGGCATCTGTGGGAGTCATATCGGAGGAAAATCCCTGTCTCAGAAGATCCTTTTGGCGGGATACTTTTGGCCTACCTTATAGGCCGATGCGCTTAATTTTGTGGCTTGGTGCGAAGCCTGTCAGAGACATCAACATGTGACTCTCCGTCCGACGGAACCCTTGAGAGTTTCTACAGTATCCTTCCCTTTCGATCAATGGGGAATGGACATTGTGGGTCCCTTTCCCATTGAGCCCCAGCAGAAGAAATTTTTGCTAGTCCTCGTTAACTATTTCTCTAAGTGGGTAAAAGTTGAACCCCTAGCGAACATCACGGAAGGGGTAGTGATGAAAGTCCTATGGAGAGATATTGTCTGCCGGTAATGACATCCCTCATAAGCTGGTATCCGACAACGAGCGACAATTCTCTGGGCGCAAGCTGAAGGAGTGGTGCGAAGGATTAGGCATTCAGCATGCCTTCACCTCAGTTGCATACCCGCAGAGTAATGGACAAGCCGAAGTTGTCAATCGGGAAATCCTACGGGGCTCAAGATCAGATTGGACCACGTCGGGAGCAGCTGGGTCGAAGAACTCCCCAGCATCCTGTGGTCCTACCGGACTACCCCGAAAGAAGGGGCAGGCGAGAGCCCTTTCCAGCTGGTTTATGGTGTGGAAGCCGTCATCCCGGTGGAGGTAGGGGAAGAGTCTACATGACAGCAGTATTATCGCAAGGAAGACAACGACCAGGAGTGACTAATTGATCTAGACCTCATCTCGAAGTTATGAGATAAAGCCGCAGCAAGGTTGGAAGCATATTGGAGAAGGATGCAGCAAGCCTACAATCGCCGGGTGATCGCCCGCAGCTTCGAGGTAGGCGATCGAGTCTGGAAAAGAATAAAACCAGTGGGGGACCCTGGGAAGTTGGAGCCTGGGAATAAAATTAGTGGGACGACCCCTATGTCGTCATCAAAAAACTTACAGGAGGTAGCTATTATCTGGAGGACAATAAAGGCAAAAGATTAAAAAGGCCCTGGCATGCCAACCATCTCCGCCCCTACTGTACTCAGTGAGGTACCGTGTGGTGTATTTGCTTGATGTATTTTTTACTTCTTCACTGCCTTGCAGTATAATCAATAAAAAGTGCGAGTGAAATGTCATTCGAAAAAACGCTGAGTCCCCATCTATGATTAAGCCCTACAGTCTCTCGGTGTATAGGCTTGGCCTTGGAGCTGTACACGCCCGGATAAGAGCTGATTAAACCCTACAACCTCTCGGTGTGTAGGCTTGGCCTCAGAGCTGTACACGCCCGGCCAAGAGCTGATTAAACCTTACAGTCTCTCGGTGTGTAGGCTTGGCCTCGGAGCTGTACACGCCCGGCCAAGAGTTGATTAAACCTTACAGTCTCTCGGTGTGTAGGCTTGGCCTCGGAGCTGTACACGCCCGGCCAAGAGCTGATTAAACCCTACAGCCTCTCGGTGTGTAGTGTCGGATGGGGTGGACCGGCTAGAGGGGGGGTGAATAGATGGTTATGAAAAATAATGGAGATAGTACACGTCTAAAAAAAACTTGGTTGCAACTGGAACGTTGCTTCCAAGACGGTTAACGCTCAAGCAGAACTCCTTCAGGCGGAGAAGCCTTTACAGTTGTAGCACTGAAGACTTAGAGAGATTACAATTTAATTGATGCCTTTAATTCTAAATTCTAAGTCTATTTATAGCCTAAGAGAATAAATCTGGATTGTTGATTGTTGAGAAATTTTCTCTTGGCTGTTGATCCATAGATGTAATCTGGATGGTTGATCTTGGATGGGATTAACCTGCATCCATTGGATCTGATTAAAGGATAAGGCTTTATCCTTTATGAGATAAAGGAATTTTTATCTTCTGCTCGAGATTGCTATTGTAATCTCCAAGTAAGAATATCGGCAAGAACAAACTGTCTCCGACCATTATCCCAATTGGTAAGCTTGGCAACCTCTGTTCTTGAGGTCTTGGGTTCAATTCCTCTTAGCAATAATTTAATCTTTCTTTTTCGGGCGACTAGCCTTTTGGTTCTTCTGCTCATAATAGATAAATAACTTTATCATCTGCTCGCAACAACTTTAATCACATCTCCTCCTTATCCCAGTCAGTAAGGCTGGTGATATACGCCAGCGAGGTTCCTGGTTCGAATTTTCACAGCAACAAATAAAATTCTTTTTGTTTCAGGTGCCTGGTTTGATTTGGTCAAACTGACCAGTCTTTTGGTTCATCTTTTGGGTGATTTCCGGCCAACCGAAGTTAGGCTCACCCGAACCCGACTCCGGCCTTTCGCCCCTCGAGCGTCCTTCCTCCCGGCTTCTCATCCCTCAAACACTGCGCACATCCTTCTCGCTCCACCGACGTACTCTTCCGCAGCTTCCCCGTCCCTCGGATTGTCCCTAGCCCGTCGGCTCACTTCCCCACACAATCCTTCTCGTCCGCTACGTCTTACGCTCGACTTCCTCCGTACCTAAGCTCCTGCACACTTAGCAGAGGGATTAAACATACCAGGACCTAACTTAACCTAGTTGATCACATCAAAACTTACCGGGGCACCAACATGTAGGCTTGGCCCCGGAGCTGTACACATCTGGCCAAGAGCTGATTAACCGTTACAGCCTCTCGGTGTGTAGGCTTGGCCTCGGAGCTGTACCCGCCTGGCCAAGAGCTGATTAAACCCTACAGCCTCTCGGTGTGTAGGCTTGGCCTCGGAGCTGCACGCACTTGGCCAAGAGCTGATTAAGCCCTACAGCCTCCCGACTTTCCCCGGAGTCGACATTCTAAGGGGAACAAGAAATCCCTCCAAATATAAAAAGTTCAGCGATGTTGACATTCAATCACACACTTGTCCTACAAAAGAGAGCTTAGAAAGAAGAAGATACAGCGGGCAAGGGACTATCAGGTAGCCTATGCCTATGTCGGGAAGTATCCTATAAATCCCGCTCCTCAGGGGGCAGATCGTTCTAGACACGCTGGACAGTTATTGCGCGCAAGTTCGAACTGAGTTTCAATAGATGGCCCTTCTCCAACTGGCGGATGCGCCATAGAAGCCCTATTTAAGGCGCTTCAATCCTTGCACGGCCACCACCTCGGCATACTCTTCTGACTCCAAGAATTTAGCCTTGGACTCCGCCTCAACCCGGGATAGTTGAATTGCGTGATTTCCCTGCTGCTGCTGTATCTTGGCCTCGGCCTCCTCCTTGTCAACTTTCAGTGTCGCCACCTCTCGAAGTAGGTAAGCCTGAGCCTCTTGCACCTCCTGGAGTTTCTGGGTAGCAGCAGCAGTTTGTGCTTTGGCCTGGGCCACTTGATCCTGAAGATCGGCTACATAGGAGCTCGACAGCTCCAAGTCGTGTTCTCGCAAAGCCATCAGGCGCCCTCGTTCTGCATCTCGGTCCTCCAAGACCTTCTTTGCAGATTTCAGAAGGTTAACTTGACCAGTCAACTCTCCCGTTCAGGCCTGGAGTTGGTCCCACTCCTGCGATAGCTTCTGCAACTCCCCTTCAAGCGCCTGGTTCTTCTCGGATCTAAGGCGTTCTCGGAGTCTGTACCCATGCAGGGTATTCTCAGCCGTTATTAAGGCGGCCAGATAATGCTCAATTTTGCTCTCGAAGAGCCCGACTGACCTCCAATTGCATGAGTCCAGCCTCACGAGCCCGGCCGATTTCCGCCTTGGCATCTGCCACCTTCCGGAGGAGGTCTTCAGTAATCCCCTGGAACACAGCAAGCGGTTGGTGGCTGCGCAGTTAGAGGCAACCCACGAGGCAAATACAGACAATTAGTAAAAAGGTTTTGAAGCAAAATGAAAAGCGCGCCAAAAATGTCTACCTCCATTAGGGATTGATGTAGCATGCCCAGGTAGCGGGCTGACCCAGCCACCCGCCATGGTAGGACGGGAGAAGGAAGAGTTCCCTCGGTAGGGGGCCCTGACTGACTGTGAACGTCTCTGGGGTCAGAGACATCTCCTTCTGAACTCGAAGCGCTCGACAATGCCTCAGAAGCAACCCCCTTTATTTGGATGGACTGAGAACTACCGACCGCCTTCTTCTTCGCCTTGGGAGCCTTCCGGAGAGAGCGGTGTAGATGCTTGGACACCTCTTTGCCTCGAGGAACAGCTGGAGGGTTAGCCGGGAGAGTGGGGGCATCGGCAACGGAAATGGGCGTCTCATCGACAGGAGAAGAAGACCCTTCCTGAACGCCCGGGGGTCATGAAGTCGCATCCTCGGGGATAGCCGAGTGCAAAAACGTTGGAGATAAGCCTTTCTTCAACTGCTTCAGGTGGCGATCCTTTGGGATCGACACTCCCGATGCTTCTTTTCAAGCGTGTGGATCTCTGAAGGTACGACCGACGGAGGAGACGTCGTTTTTCCCTTTGGGCCTCGGTAATAGGAGCAGTTGACCAATGTTGCCTGCAAATAAAAAACAAGAGGGCATCAGTCAGCATTAACCAGGAACTGTACCAGGTATGAAACAACTTACGAAGGCTGAAGCTGAGGGGTGTAATTTTCAGACTAATCTCAGCCCGATAAAGGAGCTCCTCGCACTGCACCAACGGAAGTCCATGGAATTCCATCCCAGCCAGGATACCCTTGGCTCTTTGATATCCTGCGTCCTGTTAGAAGTCGCCAAGGTTCAGGATAGGAGGCAGGTTTACCGTCCAGTGAATGTGGCTGAAGGGACTCTCGGGAAGCGGGATATAAAAAAATCTCTACATCCATCCCTTGTGAGAAGATGGGAGGCCTCCCAGAAATCTGTGGCCAGGACGGGAGGTAAAGCTAAACACCCCTCGAGACCCAATTGGGACAAAAAAGAAATGGAAGAATTGGGCGTCAGAGGAATGTCAACAAATTTGAAGAGGACGAGGGCCCCGCCCATTTGGGCGAAGGCGTTCGGAGCCAGTTGTTGGAGCGGGATACGGAAGTACTGGGCAACATTCATGAAATAAGGAGGAATAGGGAAGCGGAGCCCTAGTTCTAGTTGCCGCAAAAAGAAAGTGTAAAAATCCTCACAGGTGGTTACCGGCGGTTGACCTGAGGTAGGGACCCTTACCTCCAAATCTACTAGGATACCGTATTTCTGGCAGGTAGCCTGAAGAGATTCCGACCTAACTTTGGAAGAGATGGTCTCGTACCACTCGGAACGAAATCCTAATTCTTTCAAGGAGCATTCGTCATCGCATGAGGACTTCTTTTTCTTCTCTATCGGGCCCATGGAGATAAAGTAAGGAAAAGACAGAATGAAGGGAGATTTACTCTCGTCAAAAGGATGCGGTGGAGATAAGGATAGCTAAGCAAGGAGAACTCTTGACGGCAGATAGGGTGAGGAGGCCGCAAACGACTGTTGCACCCGCTTTTATAGGGCCGCGACACACCCCTCAGAGCAATAGGAGAACGGAATGTCGATGGCATTAACGGGCTGTCTCGGGGAACGGATAGCCCTTACTGCCGTCGCTTCGTATAACCCGTAGTACGTATCAAGAAGATATCGTCGCAAAACGAGGGAAGAGACATGTGGCCTTCTTAGACACGCTGAGCAACCACGTCGCCTTTGCTGCCACAAAGTTCGCAAAGATACAAGACATGTTCAAAAGATCAACCAGAGTCTCGAGACTCACTGAATATATCTTAGGGCCTCATGAGCCGCCAGCGAAGCAGTAAAGGACGCAAAGAAAAACAAAAACTGACAAGGCCCAGCTTCTTCATCACCATGGTAGTCCGATCAGTCAGCTACACTTCCTTCGATCAGACTTGAAAGGAGGGACTTGTGATAGAGTCGAATAATCCGTGGTCGACATGAGGGATGAAGAAGCTACGTGGCACGACCTGACAGATCGAAGTGACCCTCCTTCCCGGGCCTCGGGACTCCTCTCAGGAGATGTGCCTGGGAATGTCAGTCAGAAGACCCCTCCCGGGAGCATCCCGAGAGGTTGGGCCCCGAGAACACCTCGGGAGTTATATTTCTCGCGCTCACCCCGAGCCAGAAGACCCCAAAACACCACGGGAGGCGGAGCCCCAATGATGACCGACCTTCAGTACTGACCCCCCTCTCTAGTTACGGATAAGCATCCCCGTTATAAGGAGTCATCACGACCCTTAAATATCGCAACAGGTCGAAGTGTAATAACGGTGCAGACTCTTTCAAAAGCTATCCAGTAACCGCCGAAAGAGGGGGGTGACGTGGCTAAAGTCGCAGAGACGTGGCACAGATCGAGGGAACATGCCTAGTCTGCCTCCATCGGTATAAAAGGTAGCTCAACCCCTCCGGTAAGGTAGTTACGCACTCTCTTTACTTTGTATTTTTTTCCTTTCCAGTTGTCTTCATTCTCCATCGAGATCCTAACTTGAGCATCGGAGTGGACTCCGCGGGACAATTTCCGATGTATCCCCTAATGCTCATATTGATCTCGCAGGATGAAGAGTTCCTCTCCGTCATAGAAACTTTTATGTGAGTAGAACCACGATGATTGACTATTGACAATGATTTCTTCTAGAAGAACATGCATTTAACGCAGTTCCTACTGTTATCAGTCAACAAATCAATGAAAGAGAGATGATGATTTGGTTGACTGACTAAAGCCCGACGTTGCATGTGCCCATTGACTGAGGAAGGGCATATTGGTCATTTCACAGTTCAGCAGACAGCGAGATTTAGATTTTAGATCAGTGGATTTTGTCGTCCGACAAGTGGGAAATGAGAAATGGAAAATGGGATCGTTAAAGATGGAACGTCAATTTTTTGTTTTTTTATAAAAAAAAATAGAATGTAATTATCGGTAAATACGAAAATATAAATTAATAGGGTCTATGTTGTAAAATAACATAGGTACATGGATGTCTATAAACTCTTCATAGTTCGCATACTCTATAAAGTGGTACGTAAGTCATCTTTCTATTTTGTATTTTGAATCCTATAAAAAAGAAATTAGATAAGAAAATCAAGTAACGTTTAAGGTTAGGAAAAAAATAAAAGAAAATAAAAACTTAAACAAAAACGAAAAAGAATTTGAGTTGCCTCCCAAAAAATATTTGTTTTAGATCATTAGCTTCTTTATAGTTTCACCTAAATTTCCTTCTTGGAGGAATAAGATATTTTAGAACCTTTTTGACAAAGGTTCTAAGTTTCTCAATAAATATGCTCATCTTCAAAAGATAGTCATGATGTTTTCTATGTGATTTTTTAATAGTACTTGCTGTGAAAACTCTTCATTAATCACAAAAGGGAGTGTAACTTTGATTACAATCTCAACGGTGGGTAGGAGAAGCTCTTCTTGATCCTTGATGTTTGGAGGTATTTGAGATAAAGTAAAGTACTCCTTTGACAAGGCCTCAATTCCCTCTTAATATTGTTCCATAATACATTGACAAGGCTTGTGTTTTTAGTCCGCGGCAAAATGTTTCGGACGCTCTGCAATATAGCTGCGCTCATATATATGCAAATCTGCTCTGTTGCGGACTCCTCACCGCGCTACGCTGCAGACTCAGGGCACCTGTATTGAATATAGACGCTCGTGTCAAATCTCATGCACCTGTATTTAATACAAGCCCTTGAGATGTTTTGTTCAGAAATATATTTTTTGTTTTTTAAAAATTTTTTTAGGAATATTTAGGATTTAAGCTTTTAAAATTGGGTTATAACGGGTTTAAGTTAATAAATTTTCTCTTAGGGTTTAAACTTCCTTTTTGGAATATAATGTTTAAAATAGTAAATTTTAGATGTTAATGGGTATATAAGCGTTGTAAATTTTAAGATTTAGGAATTCGATTATTATAGTGGATTTAAATTAATAAGATTTTTTCTTAAAATTTAGACTTTCCTCCTGAGTTATAATATTCAAACGAAAAAATTTAGATACTAATAGGATATATTATAAGAATTATTTAAGAAATCATTTATTAAATAACTTATAAAAAATATGAAAACATAATACAGGCACCTGTATACTCAATACGTGGCACTGCCTGATCGGTCAGGGACTTCCCTGACCGATCAGGCACCTGCCTGATCGGTCAACCTGACCCATCAGTCATTACCCAATGCCGACGGGTTCACCGTACTCGACGGGTTCACCGTACCCCCTAGGACTATAGTTTTGTTCGGGGGCGGCGGTCGAAGGCCGCCGATGGTGTCCGATCAACGATCGGCCACCAGCGCAGCGCCTTGACCGATCAAGCAGTTGCCTGATCGATCTGGCGCTGTGGTCCGCACGCGGTCCGCAACAGATTAGAATTATATATATATATATATATATTGTGCGCTCCCAGCCATGCGCGTCCATGCGCTACATCCCATTTTTTTTATAAATTAAATAATTCCTCGGAAAAATAATTTTTATTAATTTTTTTTTGGTTTTTTTCCTCCTCCCACCGCTCGAGCAGCTGCTCGTCTTCTTCGTTGGCGCGGCAGACGGCGGACGGAGGCGGCGACGGGCGGAGGCGGCGACGGCGGACGGAGGCGTCGACGGCAACCGTAGGCGGCGAGGCAGTCGGAGGCGAGGCAGCCCATTTTAATATACAAGTTGATAGTCATTGTTATTAAATTTATTATCTTCGATGACACTTTAAATAGTATAGCTATAGAAGAAGTATAGGCATAGGCGTAGCCTCGATTAGAACTATCTGGTCGTCTAAAATTTACAATAATAAGTTTTTAACAAATCAAAATTTAAAATTTCATAAATATTATCCTCCAATATTATTACAATTCAAATAATCACAACTTATTTCTAAATATTCAAAATAATTTTAAAATTGTCATATTTTATCTCAAAGTCACATAATTTCAAAACCTATAACAATAAATAAACCAATAAATAATATTAAAATATTGGATCAGATAGCAAATGAACCTAGGATGATCGGCCCGGCCTCACGGAAGTTTCCCATCGGTCACCAGGATAAATCACGAAGCGCTCACGGTGAACGGTCTAGAAGCCCAACATCCCAGAGGTCGCACCCTATTTGGAGGAAACTAATAAATAATATTAGCATAATATATGAGACGAAAATCAAACCAAATCAAAAGGATAAAATTATAACTCGAGGTAGCCACAAATCAAATATATACAACGAATCGTAATTAATTAAAATTAAGTAATTATTTTTCAATATCAATAAATAATTATTTATCAATTCTTATGCTTAATTAATTATTGTACCTATGACAATCTCTTTGAATGAGAGTACAGGGAGATTCAAAAATAAGAAAAATTATGATTCTTCTTGATCTATGCAATACAAAAGTTATCGGGTGAAGTTATAGGTATATGAAAGAGGGTGGTGTGCAATAGTGGTTGCAAGTACACGCATCGAGAAAAAAACTAAAGAAGGAAGAGGAGATTTTTTAAAAATATCCTAATTATTTTAAATAAATCGAATTAATTTAATTTATCAATTAATTTGATTTGGTCAAATCAATTTCAATTTAAACTAACATACTATTTATTTATTCACCTAGTCATTAGATTTAATTCACATCCAATCTAATTTAAATATCAACATCTTATTTTATGTTCAATAAATTAATAATCTCTATTTTACTTATTTATCAATTAAGATTTTCTTATTATTTTTTCAAGTACTTAATTTGTTTTTACAAGGCTTAAATATTAAGAAAATCAAAAACTAATATATAATTTTTGAAAAGTAGGTGGGACTGGAGCCCACCCTAGCCCATGGTTGGCTCTGCCCCTAGTATAGGGGCGGATATACTAATCTACGATAGGATTAGGGGAGCATGCCTTGCCCTCAAAGGTGAAGGGAGAGTTTGGGTTGTCGATTGCGGATAGATTGATCACGTTGCCCTTGATGATGCTTTTATAGAGTAAGTCATCACACAATTAGGAAACGTATCTGTTCCGGAAACGAACAATGGGGATGACGAATCACCAAAGCACAACCCACGATGACGATGACGGGGAGAGGATGTCGACACCTGCGAGATTAACACGAACATAAAGAGGATACACCGGAAGAAGTTCCGGTGGAGTCATCTTCGATGCTCAAGTCAGAACTCTTTCTCTTAGGGATAATCACGAGGAATCAAAGTATTATAATTTTAGCAAACTTACCCCCTTTTACCTGGGTGTCAAGGCATCTTATATACCTGATGCCTTCTTCCCACGTGTCCCCACCTCCTCCTCCACGTTTCTTAATCATCGGTTACTTGATTGCTGTTCCCTTTTGGCAACAACCACTCTGACTATTAAGACCCTAATTATCATGCGTTGCAAACAATAATTACCTAATAACTTTACTGTTCTGTATGGAGGAGTGGGTACTTAAAGCCTGACTTTCTTATCCCTATGCTGATCTTTGAGCTCCACTCTCCCGAGTCAGTCTCAGAGTCTTATCTCCTGAGCTGACCTCAGGGCCATCTTCCGTTTTCTTGGGATAGTTTCGGGAGATCGATTCCTGGTCTGACCTCGGGGGCTTTCTTCCGTTCTCCTAAGATAGTCTCAGGAGGTCGATTCCTGGTCTGACCTCGGGGCACTGGTTCGGTGAGCCCTGCCACATAGCTTTTCTGTGCCACGTGTCCACCCGGGTTGCTCGTCCCTATCACAAGTCTCCCCTTCAAGTCTAATTGAAGAAAGTGTGGTCTACTGATTAAGCTGGTGGCACGATGAGGGGAAGCGAAGTATCTGCGAGGCCCATATTACCATTCTTTCTCTCTTGATGACTTGTCGGGTTCTAGGAATCGAAACATTTGTCACATAGCCCAAAGCGTCCTTTGAGTTAATCCAAGAGTTGTTACGAGTTTCAAGGACCGGTAATGCTAGTTGTCCATCACCCATTAAGAGCGCATGGGGTGTATTAATGATAGGAGATTTTTCTTGTGAATGGATGACCGCCACGAGGTCGGGTCCTTTCTTATGCGATCTTCTGTTGATACGCTTATTCGAGCCGTGTCAATCGACGACTATAATGATCTGTACATCTTGAGATTCGTGATTCTCTATCGTCTACGTGTCACACATCTATTCCTGCACACTAGCTACTCCTTCCTTATAAAAAGGTGAGGCAGAGGCGACCTTCCGTCTTCTTGCACCACCAACTATCAGAAATAGCTTATCCTGTCGTTGTTTGCTAGAGCTCCCCCCTTTTGTTGAGGCAATCTGTGATCCTGAGTGACCATGTGTTTTGATGTTTGGGCAAAGGGTTTAAGTTAGGTTTACCCTTGTGTATTTGATATGTGTATGTGAGTGTGTAGGTTGTGCAGGTTACACATATTGATTCGGCTGGACGATCTCGGTACGGTGAAGGGTGGCATGGAGACAAGTTGGAGGCCTGTGTGCACCCGAGGGACCTTGGTAGAGCAGGGACGATGAGCTGAGGGGCGCGGACTTCGAGGCATGCGTGAAGGATGGGATGGAGGCAAGCTGGAGGCTTGCGTGCATCCGAGGGACGGGAGCCGAAGATGAAGAGGGCGCGAAGGCAATAGTCGAGGCTGCTGAGGAGGAGTCAGTTGAGTTGTGAGGGTACGAGTGCTGTGTGATTGTACTCAGGAAATCCTAGGGTTCGAGCGCAGAGTGAAATATGCTCGGGAAAGGTAACCTTAGGTGTGTGGGTAGACCAGTCGACTGCCCTGGAAGGAAGTCGACTGATAACCAAAAGCAAGGTTCCATATATATTCCTCATTGTATAGACAACAATTACAGATTATTGATTTCATATTACTTATTTCTATAATATTAACATATAGAAATAAAAAAATAGTGGTTATGGATGTTATAGCTAACAAAACTAATAAAAGATATTACAATAAAATTATAAATGTGGAAACAAAACTAATATAGATAATAAGATATGAAGATAGATAATAAATAATTAAGATAGTTTAAATAAAATATAAAGATGAGCAAAATTAAAGAGATATGGATGATTTACTAAAATAAGCTCTGATTCTGCATTGTTGTTGCATTGTTCTGTGCCAAGTGATACGGTATGAGAACATAATTGATATTCATTATGACTAAATTTGGACACCAATAATATCATCTCTTAACTCAACTCTAACTAGTGATATCGAGTTTTGAGAAATCCAAATATCCTAGATCCATCAATGAGTTTCCACCGAAACCCACTTATGGACCTACAAAACTCCTTCTGATTTAAAATTCTGAAAATATGAGTTCATGGTCTACAATGATTCAATTTTGGTATGTATTGTGTATTTAGGTAGTTTCCAGATGGAACCTTCTTATTTCAAGTTTAAACAAATGTAAACCTGTTTTGATCATACCTGAGTATTTCAATAAAATTAGAGGATTTTGTCACAACTTGTAGAATTATATAAAAGATTATCCTATAAATAATTAATTTAATAAATCATGATTAAATAATAAAAAAATATTTTTAAAATAGAAAAAAATTTGAGTCGGCGTTGGGCCTGAATATCTCTGATTTCAGGCCCAGCGTGTGCTTGAAATCAGATTATTTCAGGCCCTGCATGGGCCTGAAGTTCCCATTGGGCCTGAAGTCAGTAGATTTCAGGCCCTCTGCAAAATATTTAAAAATAGAGATATAAACAAATTAATAAAAAAATATAAGTTTGGACACCACAAAAACCTATAATTTGAATTAAGATATAAAACAAACTAAACTATAAAGAAAGAAATATAAAATATTAATAAATACATATAGTTTATAGAGTAAAATAATTTTTATAGATAAATACATAATCAATAAAATTAAAATAAAATCAGAGTAAAAATATTTTTATAGAGTAAATATTTTTATACATTTTTAAATATAAGAAAATTATGATAAATCCCAAATAATATATCGTATACATTAGAAATACTTAATAAATAAATATAGTTCAAATAATAAAAATTAATATATATAAGAAATAAGGACCGCGTAGGGCCTAAAATTTGGGGATGTCAGGCTCAGCATTGAGCGAGGTCTATAGCGTCCTGCGGAGCCTTGTGGTTAGCAATGGTCTTTTTCCTCCTGTTTTCTTCGCAATTGAAGGTAACGTGTTTTCCTCCATTGAAGTCGCGTGGTTAACATCCTCGTCATCGGACCAGTGGGAATGTACGTACCCTAATATTTAGTTTTTGATTTCATTAATGACTATTCACCTAGGGTTAGCGATAGTCTATAGTGACTAACCGAATCTGAGCAGACCCTTTATCTACGAAATCTAAGTGTTAATTTTGTTTGTGTCACATTGCTATTTTATAGTTGCTAAGTTCGGGATGGCTCCAACAAAATCGTCATCAAAGCAAGGCGCTCCAAAAAAAATCGACAAAACAGCAAGGTGCTGGTCGAAGTAAAAAAAAAGACAGTTGATACAAGAAAAAAGCAAAATGCTTTCCGATTATACAAGTTTTGTCAACAGAGGATGAAGTAAAAGAATGAACTGGAAAAGTAACCTTTGTCATTTCAGAAATTTTATTGATTCTGTTAAACCCACAGCAGCACAAGAACAGTTGATTCGAGATACACATTTTTTTTGGGTCCTCGACCTCCCAAATAGTTCTTGTGTAAGACCCCAGGTCCAAAATATGTTCGATAATTGGGATCAAGAAGAACATAGTTTTATCTTCCATGGGAAAAAACTCAAATTCACAAAGGTTGATATTTTACTGATTCTAGGGCTACCCGACACTTGAGAGATAGTCTAACTTGATTCAAACGAGGCCTCCAGCCCACTGTACAAGCAGTATTTCGAAGAGTCAGATTGTTCTGCCAAGCATTTGGAGAAACTCATATTTTCAGAATTTGTTGCAATAGGAGTTTTGTAGGTTCATAAGTGGGTTTCGATGGAAACTCACTGATGGACCTAGGATATTTGGATTTCTCAAAACTCGATAGGAGATGGTATTTGTGGTGTCCAAACTTAGTCCTAATGAATATCAATTGTGTTCTCATACCGTATCAGTTGGCACAGAACAATGCAGCAACAATGCAGAAATCAGAGGGCCTGAATCAGAGATATTTAGAAATCACAGGACTTTAGGAATTCATGACCTGAAATCTAATTATTTCAGGCCCAATGTGGGCCTGAAATCAGAGGACATCAGGACTCATTTATTCTGCTTATATTGAATTAGACAAGGTGAAATGTATCATAGTATTGGAATTCCTCTTCAAGTGACAACATTAACAACAACTAGATTTTTTACAATACTATTGTTGTACAATATACACAATATATACATTCATTTCTCTTGCTTACAAAATATATACTTCAATCAGAATATTCCTGCAATACATATACCAGTAACTCAAGACCCTGGGGCTGGTGGCATTCTACAAGTCCTTTGATTATGGCCAAGTTTTTGCAGCGACTGTATTTGAGTTTTACCTTCCCATTGTATCTCGACTCAATCCTTGCCTTCTTTCGTCTATCGGGCTGCACAAGGCTACGGGACATAGAACTATAATGTTGTTTACGCCCCTAGGCCAAAACTCCTTGCTTCGACAAGGGTAAATACGATCCATGTAAATGACATTCCAATTTTTTGAATAAAAATAATGCTCACAATATGGGAGTGTATCCATGTTTCGGTGAATGGTGACGGCAATAGCATGTGAGCAAGGGAGTCCTGAATTTTGAAACTCCTCACATTGATAATATTTTTTTTCCCAAATCAATAATGTATGAAGTGCCCATGTCTCTACTTCCATTTCTAATTGAGAGTACGAGTGAACCTTATATGCTCTAGCTTTCTCTCTCCTTGAATCCATTTCTTTTGTAGCATGAGGTGTCAAAGCAACATACCATTTTGAAACTTCCTCTCTACGGTTAAAGAACTATTGAGCTACCTTTCTTCTCGTATTATCAATTAACCTGTTTATGGGAAGTTCACGTGTAGTCTTGAACAAAGCATTTAAACTCTCCACACAATTAGTGGTTAGCATTCTGTACTTCTCCCAGTAAAGTGTGCATTAGCCCACCTTTTAAGGTCAGTTTGAAGCCACTTATGGGCATCTGGATGTTTTTCAAGCATTGACTGCGTTATGAGATCATATTGGAGTGTTGTGTTTGCTCGTGATGTTGCCTAAACAAATCTAAAACTGCTATACTTCCAGTATCGGTTACCATATTACAAGACATGTGGTGGCAATAAGCGTTTGTGCACACTTTTCTAACTGCTGATACAATGACACTATGCCTATCTGATACTATGATCATTGACTATTCATCGATAGCAAAAAACCTCTTTGTATGCTCCAAAACCACTCCCATACAGACCACATTCAAGTTCAGCTATTGTTACTATTCCTGCATAGTTCACATAAGTTTCAGGATCTTAGCTTTAACTCACGCAGATATTGTGGAAGATCTCTATATGCCTCATCATAATCTCTGACGATCTTTTTCAATGCTTTCTCCCTAGCTATGTATGCTTTTCTAAATGATATGGTCACTCCAAATCTAACTTTAATATCTGATATAATCATACTTGGTTTGTATTGTTCATTATGAAAAAATTGCTCTTCAACAAAAGACGCAACAAATGATGAAGAGTATACATGATGATCAACACTTTCCCTAACAACTCCACATTAGTGTTCCTTTACATATTTTGTAACAGTGAACTCTACTTCCCCCGGTCAACTACTCTCCATGTTCATGATTGGTTGAAGCACACTGCTTTAACTCTATTTTTTCGAGTGTCAACTGGGTTATATCTCATATGCTTAACCATGACATGTTTCACAAGTGCATTTTTGAATTCTTGTCTAGATGGAAAAAACTGCCCCACAAAAAAGTTATGTTCATCTCTTGCCTCTGCCTCTCCAATTGGCCCAGCTAGCAATCGAGAATTCAAAATATAAGGATCATCAGCTATTGGAAACTCCTCCTCTAAGTCACTGTAATGATCTGGGGGAAATTCATATTGCTCAATTTGCATATCATTAGCTTGGAATTCTAGTACACTTGTACTGGATTGTAATTCATCTGCATTTCGGATTTCATGTTCTTCCTCCTCACTCCAGGTTGGCTCAAAGTATTCAACAAGTCTTGTAGCAGAATTCAGACACTCATCTTCTAGATTATTTGCTTCTTCATTTAGATCAAATGTCAAATTCCTTGTAATTCTATTACCACTATACTTGGAAGATAATAGAATATTATTACTGGCTATTTCTGCTTCATTCCCCATGACAGCATTATTATCAAGAGTATTCCATATCTCAGAGAGAATTTCGTCAACAACATTATCATCCCTGAAAAATAAATTACAATTAAATTTGGCAAACTTTCAAAATCATAATCAAGTGTTTCAGTAATTTAATAAACAAACAAGGCCTAGGAGAGCCTGAAATCCATTGATTTCAGGCCCTTCTAGGGCCTGATATCAAAGGATATCCTAAGAGGCCCTGATATGGTAAGATATCAGGCAAAGGATATCAGGCCCTAGGTCGTATTCGAGTATGAATTTATCGTAAGTTTAAACAAATTCTGAGAACCCTATTTATCTAATGCATGACACCGTTAGAGTTCTTCTCCAAACAAAAAATTAGTAGAAAGAGTTGATCATATATAAAATTAGGTCTGATACCATATCAGAGCATAATAGAGTCTAGCTAAAATAAACCGTATAAGAACCCTTATACTATTCTTTTTCATCGTATACACAAATTTTAAGCAGTCAATCATACGTACATTACTAAATTTTTTTCTTCCTTCTATCAAATAAACTGTTGCTTGAAGTTTCTCCTTCAACACTTATCTTCCTCAACGATTCTTTTAAGTCGACTCCTTGAAGTCACCTCTAGAACAAGTCCACTCTCTGGAGCAAGGTAGAAATATATATGTACTTTCGTGATGAGTCGAGTTATGCAAGGTAGAAATATATATGTAGGGTGAGAAAAAGTCAACTCCCTGGGGCATCTGAACCATAATATATTATTTTAAATTAAAAAGTCTGAAAAAGTGGTTCGGATATCTCGGATTCTAATTGAGAAAGAGATTTGTTGGCGGGAGGGGTATAAGAGGAAGAACACTAAATTTGATACACCCTTTAAAAACAAAACCTCAATACGCGTTTTGGTAATTACTAATTCTCACGTGCGCCGTTTGGTAAAAAGCCGTATAAAATGAGGATTATATTTTCATATAATCAAATATTCAAATAAGTTTGTTGAATTTCTACATTATCTTTCTAAGGAAGAATAGGATCCCTATTAATTGGGCTGATGCCCATGTTTGTTATTTATTTTCAGCCCAATTAAAGACGACTGGTGATTCACCGGCCCAAATATTATTGGACTGGGCTCACTGCAAATGCTTTAAAAAGAGGGCCTGCAAATCGATCCAATTAGGGTGCGAAGCGAACTGGCTCGCGTCCGAAGCGGTGGATGCGACATGGACAACGGCTGCCGGCGCCCGACGGCGGAGGAAGTAATCTCCAGGCTGAAGGACGACGGCGACTTCGATTCCCTCCGCCTCAAGATCATCCGCAAAGTTAAGGAAAATGTGAGTTTGTTGGATCTTTTCTTCACGATCCCTGTCTCTTGGTTGGAATTTAACTCCCTATGAATTTTTGTTTTGGATTACCGAAAGTGCCTTTTTGTCGATTACTTGAAACCTTGACCTTTTTCGGCTGTTAGGAGGTTGTTGGTATCTGATTTGGGATGGCTTGAAATTTCATTAGCTCCACGCATTAGGGTGTAAAGATGAAGAATCATCCCCAAAAAATTAGGTATTTTTTTCCTACTTTAATATTCTGTAATCACTGTGTCGGTGGAGTGGGAAAATTCAACGAGCTAATCTTTGCACACAACTCTATAGTTCACATGTAAGGTTTCTGTGAGGAAAGATACAGATATTATCTTGTTCATTCATTATTCTCTGACCATTTCATATCTCGGAGCCCGACCCTCCATTTTATTTTTCGTGATCCATCTTGCTAATTTTGCATTCCCATTATACCAAAGTCATCAGTATAAATGTACGAGAGATGTCAGAGCCTCACATTGATGAGATATAAATGCGCCAGAGTCATTGTAATCCTTGCCATCTCTTGCAATTTATTATGGTTATGAGCTAGGCATTCTGAATAGTGACTTTTGCATTCCAGTGTTCCCTAAAAATAGCATATTAATCTAGAAAATAATTGTTTTGATTCCTGTTAATAACATATCTTACTTCCATGAAATGATGGAAGATGGTTGATGGAGAACACTCCGTTTTTTCATTAGCGTACCAACGAGTTACCAGATGAGAAACCTATCTAGCGATTTAGGACATTCTGCAAGAAGAACATGTTATGCTGCACGAGAATATTGTTGAATCACGTCACTTTAGGCCATGCGCTAGATTGAAGTTTTAAGTTTCTTGTGGTTGCTTTCAACTGCATGTCTATGTGCTGAGTATTTGCCTTTTGCAATCTGGTAACTATGATCCCTATTGTCTACGGATCTTTTTTCCAGAAGATTATTTTATTGGTCCAAAACAATGGATATTGTTGGAAATTGAGTCTTAGTTTGCTGTCTCTATAATTCAGAGTCAGCTACTCCAAGTTAATTGTAGATCTGTGTCGGTTGAATTTTTTTGCTCTTTGAGAAACAATGAGAATATCTGGGGGAGCCACAAGTTGGTTGACCGACAACCCTAAGGAAAGACGATATTTAAATTTAAATCTCAAATCTGAACTAGTGATTAAAACAGGTGGCAAATAAGGGATCAAACTGCTTGTGAAGCAAAGTTGGACATCGAGCTGACACTAGGTGTCACTTTGATGGAGTAAAGGTCTCGAACCTTGCAGTTACTTTTCCACACAAAGAACCAACTGTGATTTAGTGAAGAAAATATCAAACTCTAATCCCAGCTACCCAACCCAGAGAGCTAGCAGTGATTAAGAGCCACTTCCGATATCAGTGATACCAAGAATGAATTTCGCCTATGCTGTTTTTCTTCCATGTATCTAACTCTATTCATCATTAGTCAAACATTATAAACTTGTAAATATACTTTATTGAAAAATAATACCTTTCCAGTTAGGAAACAATGTATTGGAGATCTTTTTAAAGTGATCTGCCACATGATAATATGGAATTCTTTGAGAAAAGAGACATGTAGGCTAATTATTACTTCAGTAGAGATCTTCCTCCATAGGTTAAATTCTGCAGCCCCGTTATGTTCTTTATTTTTAGTCTCGACAGCTGGACAATCACAAGATGGTTTTCATCAAAGAAAACTTTCTTGTTATACTAGATGATCTACTTTCCTTTGAAAAAGGCAGTTCTTTCTATCAGATTCTCATGTAAAATTGTTCTAGTGTAAACAATTAATCTGTAGAAATTATGTTCGCTTCTCCTCTGTGAGAACTCTAATCTTCAAAGTGGACAAGTTGTTAATTTAAATAGTAAATTTCAAAATTTTATCCGGAATTCTGAACTGACTTTGTCTCTTGATAAAAAAAAACGTCATATTCTCGGTGAAATGGCTGCCCGTAACCTTCTAATTAAGGGAAAAATTACAAATCTGAGCAAACTTCATGGGACAAGCTGAAAAGTTTCATAGCTGTGAATTAACAAAAAAATAAAAATATTTTTAAAAACAACATAAAAATTATAAATGTGCCTTGAATTCTATTCTGACAGCCTCATAGGAAAACATACTCATATAATTAAATATCTATTTGGTCACCTTAGTCCCAGAAAAATGAATTTCTTATTGTGTATGATGGATTAGAAGGGTATTTGTTTTTTCACCTTTGATTTTGCTGATAAATCATCAACATTAGTTCACTGTTTTGTACATTTGAAGAAAAATAAATGCAGTGAATAGCATATATGATCTTGTACAATCTTTATTACGCATAGACTTTGTATTCTACTTGCACATGCATGGGTTCCATGAATAAATTTAATTAGATGTCCCGTCATTATGGTACCTGATTTGTGTTGCTTCCCCACTAGATTTAGGGAAAATTTTGTTTGTTTGACCTTCCTTTTCTTTCCATTTTTTTTTTTGAAAGGAAATAATATACATATGCATAGACTATTATAGATAACATAATGCTCAAATATTTGCAAAATGACATCTCTTAGTACTGATGCATGCAATACCATTGAGAATTCATGTTGGTTCGAAAGGTGGCTTCTTGTTCCATTTTTTTTTCCTTACCATGGCTTGATGTGGAACCTTTTAACAGGAGGAACTACGAAACAGAATTGTATCTGAAGTTAAACAATCCGTTGTACTTAGTGAAGATGACTCTGAGAAAATGAAGCTAAGAGAACTTTCTGATGCTGTCTATCAAGAGCTTGGGTAAGCATATAGATGACAGTAATTCTGGTTTATTGTCCATCTCCCTATTATACAAATGTGTGATACTTGGTTTGAATTTTCATCTGGAGGTTGTCTGAAACTGATGCCATTTATGCAGAAGCAAAATTATGGGGCAAATTTCAGATGAGGTTTGGAAGATCATCAGATCATCTGAGAATGATATCAGGGGGACGGTGGAGGCCGTATATGATAGAATAGTCAACCCAAAAGAAAAGAAACCGGATACCTCTTCTCCCCATAAAGAACCGCAAAGTGATGGAAAAAAGGGTCATGATTCTCTTGTGACACCGTCGACGAGTGAGATCAATGTATCTGATACAAATGAACAGATGGAAGCACCACCAGGTTTTGATTCAACTGATCGGCCAATCAGTAAAGTAAAATCTGAACCATTGCCCCAAGGCAAGCAACCCCAACCATCAAATAAAGAGGCTAATCAGGCAGAACAAGTTGATAGTCTACCACCTGGCTTCGGTCCAGTTGCTAAGTCTCCCATCCGTCCAATTGTTGTCGCGGATGAGGACCCTGACGTTCCTCCCGGTTTTGGGTAAGGATCCTTCAGTTAGTTCAATGGTTGTTTTGATGAATTTAAGGAACAAAGATGTTATGATGTATCCATTCTTTACTGTTATTATTCGAGATAAAACCTTTCTTCTCAAAGTTGCAGTTGTACATGTAAACTATAACTCGGGTAAAGTTAGCGTTTATGCTGTTTTTATTTGCTGTAACATATATGTATTATAGTGATCTCCAGTGGGACATTTTACCCGTCTTGTGAATGATAATTACAAGCTCATTTGGCCCTGAGTGCCTTCTCAGGATTATGAATTGCAAATATGCTGTAAACTTTGCAACCCATCTTGATATCGTCATGACAAAGATTATCCTATCTCATGTCAGAAAGACTTCTAAAGAAGTTGCTGATAGACTTATGATTGATTATCTGCCATATACAGCTGTCAATAATGCCTTCCTTATCCATCTCATTTTCCTCTCATGGATGTAAAAGTTCTTTCTAGGCGTTTGCAATTGCACACTAGCGACGATTAATATAGGGTGTTTGGTTGAGCTTATAAGCTCAACAAAATAATTTACAAGTTGATTTAGAACTTATACTCTTCAAGTATGTATTGTAAAATAATTTATAAGCAATCAAAATAAATTGTTTGACAACTTATAAGTTGTTTTAAAAAACATAAAGGAGATTTTATTTTAATAATTTTTTTCTCTAAATATCCTTATAAATTTTCATTAATCCTGTTTGATAGTTATAAGTTGTTTATTAAAAAAATAAGGGAGATTTATTTTTTAAAAGATTTTATTGTTAGTGCCCCGGTTAGTTTTGATGCGATCAACTAGGTTAAGTTCTGTTATAGTTTTGATCTCTCTGTCTAAGTGTGCAGAAGCTTAGGAGCGAAGAAGTTGAGCGCAAGACGCAGTGGACAAGAAGAATTGCAGGGAAGCAGGGAAGTGAGTTATCGTGTTCGGTGCATCCAAGGGACGGAAAGCTACGGAAGAGTACACCGGTAGAGCGAGAAAGACGTGCGCGACGTCCGAGGGCGAGAAGCCGGGAGGAAGGATGCTCGAGGGACAAAAAGCCGGAGTCGGGTTCTGGTGAGCATAACACCGGTTGGTCAGAAATCACCTAAACAAAGCATCTACCAAAAAGTCAACTTTGTTAACTTTGACCAAGTCAAAATTTTGACTTAGACCCTATTTGACCAAAATTGTTGGAGAAGCATGAAGGCTTGAACGAAAACTTTAACCAAGTAATACACGTAGACAGCTTGCATGCACAGAAGCTTCTATCGTTTAAAAGATTCCTTATCTTTTAAAATGATAAACTTTATAAAAGATCAAATTTATCTTTTAATCAACGGTTAAGGATTAAATTTATCTTCATTCAATTAAAGAATAATTATTATAGCTTCTACTGTTTAAAAGATTAACCTTATCTTTTAAAACGATAAGCTGTATAAAAGATAAAATTTATCTTTTAATCAACAGTTAAGGATTAAATTTATTTATGATCAACGGTAATGATTAATTTCCTTAGCCTATAAATAGACTTAGAAGTTAAAGAGATTTTCAATGGATTGATTGTAATTCTTCTAGCTTCTATCATGTACTATAAAGTTTGTAAAAGGCTTCTCCACTAGAAAAGATTTTCATAATGAGGTTCAATCGTCTTGGACTAGCAACCACCTAGATTGCAACCAAGTAATTTTGTGTCTTAGCCTTTCTACTAGTTGAGTTATTTTATGCTTATCTTATTTAATTGTAGCAACTAATCTGGAATCTTTGTGAGTTGCACAAAAGATTTATTTTTATTTTACAGCGGCAATTCACCTCCCCTCTTGCCAGTCCACCTTGACTCGATATTTATTTTAAAAAATTTTTTATCTAAAATATCCTTATAAATTTTCATTAATCTCTATCTTATTTTTCATAGATTTTTACAAAACCTAATTACTCTTTCTATGCTGACTTCTTTTCCCAACGTATTCTTTCCTTTTCTCCTCCCAATGCACAAAGTCTCCGACATTCCCTTTTATTTCTTTTCTCCCCGACGTATAAATTCTCCAACTTATTTGTCAAATATATTATTGATCAATTTTTAACTATAATTTTTATTTGAAATATTGATGATATCATTAAATTTTTAAAATTTTCTAAAATAAAATATCAAATAGTTTTATTTTTTATATAGTTTAACATTTATTATAAAATTGTAAACTAATATAGTATTATACCTTTTCAGTAATTTTATTAATAAAAAAGCTTATAATATCAAACGCATCTATATTTTTTTTAAGTTGTTAAAAACTCAACCAAACACTTTAATAACTTATTTTTAAAATAAACCTAACAACTTATAAATTCATAAAATAACTTATAAACTATATGAACTTATGAATTATTTTTAATAAGTGTAGTCAAACATCCTCTAAATTCAAATTATGGTTTCGTGTAAATATTATGAAGGCTACTGTGTAATCCATCTCCATAGAAGCAGTGCTGTCGTAAAATTTCATTTCAATTTTTTTCAGTGGTAATTTAATGAAATTTTTACATCGATGATTTTCAGTATTCTCTGTATAAGTTTTTAGAAAAATGATAGAGAGAGTGAAATAGAGTGAATGGTAGAGTGAATGACGTAGTATTTGCATGCAGCGATTTCCGACGGGTTCACCGTGCCTCCAGGGTATAGTTTGATTCCGGGACGGCTGCGAAGGCCGCCGATGGTGTCCAAGCGATAATCGGACGTGTGCATGTAAAATGTCACGTCATTCATTCAAGTGTCACGTCATTCACTCTACTTCACTCTCCCTATCATAGCCCAATTTTTTATATCCAATATTTATTTTTTTTAGTTATATCAGTATTTAATTATTCGAATCAATTAATTTTGCATGAATTTTTTTATCGATTATCCGGATAAATCATGAATTATTCACGGTATATTCAATATTCATAGATATGAAATTTGTTAGTTTAAATTTATATAATTGATTTTATTATCAAAGTAATCCAATTTAAATAAGTTTTAAGATTGATATTATTATGAAAAATGATAGGGAAGTAAAAATGGGAGAGTGAATGGTAGAGTGAATGACGTGACACTTTATATGCAGCGATCTCCGACAGGTTCACCGTGCCCCCCAGGGTATAGATTGATTCGGGCCGGCGGCCGAAGGTCGCCGATGGTGTCCAAGCGATAATCGGACGTATGTATGTAAAGTGTCATGTCATTCACTCAAGTGTCACGTCATTCACTTTACCATTCACTCTCCCATTTTCACTCTCCCTATCATAGCTCTATTATTATTACCTTTTTAGTATTTGTTTTTTAATATCAATGCAAAGCTGCAGAGGTAGTTCAAATGATTATAGTTATAACAAAGCCATCAGCTGATGGGATTCTATGTCCCACAGGATCCCTATCCTGCTTGTTTCACATTCATCGGCGATGATTGACGAGTCGTCTGATCGTTGATCGGATATCATTAATAATTTTCGATCGTCGTCTCGAACCAAACAATACCCTAGAGAATGGTGAACCGGTTGGGATCGTCGTAATTGCGATCTCGCTGGATTCGACAGTGAATCCGATAATATCACAATTACGGCGATCCTGACGGGTTTATCGTACCCTCAGGTATCCGGACGACAGTCCGAGGTCACCGATGATATCCGATCGATGATCAGACGACTTGTCGATCATTATCGACGAGTGGAATAGATGGGACAGAAGGAAAAGCGGAGCAAAGATCCGCCCCGCCATCAAGACCTGACCCTTTGTTTTATAATCTCTTTATATACATTTATTCTGTTCTATTATTCACGAACTATTTGACTTATATATATAATTTAATTTTTCCTTTTTGAACCTACTAATTCTGAATGGAACCAATTCCATCCTATGAATTTTTTCACATACTATCAAAGTACATCTTGTTCACAACTAATATTATAGGATTGTTTTTCATTAAAAGAAAGTAATATCGTAGTATACCACAACTAAAAATTATTCTTAGAGTAAACAGTTGCACGATAACAAATTTTATATTTTATATAATTATATAATAAGTGGATATCTTGAGATAGCAAATCTTTCTCAAGATTAACCTAAGAAGATAAATAACTATTAACTTAAATACTATAATTTACACTAAAAAAAATAAATACTAACCTAAATACTATAATTTACACATGAAAAAGACAGTCACATTAACTTTATCAAATTTTAACTCTCATATTCCAATAAATATGTTGAAATTTCTAAGCTCAAAAATCAAGTGGCATTTATCAATTTTTGAGGTGAATCATACCGTGTTAAATTGCAAAAAAAATACTCCCGCCGGCTGCACAGGTGTGATGAAGCATTTAAAAAAATAAATCATCAATCAATCAAAATTTGAACGAATATTTTAAAAATCGATCATTGAATATGCATAAATTATACTCTAAATTTGTCTTACAAGTAAATCAGAAAGAAAAATCGTCACTTTTAAAATTAATACACTTTTTTTTCCAGAAAGAAAAACCGTCACTTTAAATTTAACGAGAAGGCAACACAAACTTTTAACAGTGAAATGGCAAACTACATCATAAATTAGCTGACCTACTCAGGGCCCTAACCTGCTACTTTAAATTAACAACCTAAAAATATGTATAAACAAGAATGATTTCTGCATCAAAATTTATACTAATACCGACCCTTCCTAATATAACTTATCAACCTAAATATTGATAGCAAGACTTAACGAGACTACTGTCATAAACAATGATACTTTGAACCATCATATGGCGCTTTATTCTACCACAATATGACACCAACCATCTTTCTCTAGCTCATACAGCGCGGCCAATGCAGCAGAGTCTTGCGAGCTTTTCTTGTCGGCGCGCCTTTCCCCTGTGAGTTCAATAACTTTCACATTCGGTAGGTGCAGTGTTATGCTTGACACAAAGATTAGATGGCTTTCTCTCTTAGCACATGTATCCAACTCACTGCAGTATAAAAGATGTAGCGATAAAAAATTTAGAGCGAGTATTAATCATTCTGATTTAGGGTTGTTGTAGTATTAATCATTCTGATAAATTATCTCTAAACAGATGGCCATCATAATTGACGGTAGCATGTGCAAACCATTATTCGGTCCGATTATGCTTTGCATAATCATGGATTCATCATTAGTAGAAATTTAGGGCTAACCTTGGTTTCCACTGTTTTGAATCAAAGCTAGGCAACGGCCACTTGCATTTTTTGCAAAGTTCATGGAGGGCCATCCGAGGCCCTCCCTTCCTCATTTTAACTGTCAGACACCCACTGTAAAGAACAAAAATTGATAAACTCCAACAATCATTAATGGAATGATAATGCTCAAAAGGTAGGGTAACCTGACAACGAATGAAGAAATTAAGTTGGTAATACCTGATTTCATTGAATCTGGATCACAACTATCTAGGGGTTCGATCACTTCTTCACGTTTTGATGGTGTAGAAATCACCACTGGCATGGTAAAATTAAAGGTCTCCTTTTCCACAGATTCATTCTGGTTTATAATGTTTTCTTCAGCTCGCTTCCGTTTGGAGGGATATCTCGAGTGTGAAAGTCCTCTTTCCTGTCATTTGTTAAGAAAACTCTTCTTCCTTGAAATCATTTTTTTTTTCTTTGTCAAAAGCAATAGCCAAAAAAATAAAATGAAAAGAAGACAGTAGACAAGCAGAGATTAAGAAGCAAAAGCTATGAAGCTAAGGAGCATACTTCCAGGTCCTTCAAGAGCAAAAATGCTGCTTGTCCTTTCGCTAATTTTTTTGTCTTCTCGCAACCTTTCCTTACCAAGAGGATGTCCTTGAGCTGGACCTTAAGCATAGCAACCACCATGTCACCTTCGGTTGTGATTGTTGTATACAAAAAGTAGCCATGATGGCTACAAAGTTCGGTAAGTTCTCGTAAAGGCGGCAACTCAAGATTATCTGGAGTTACAATAGGAGACAGCAACGGTTGGAAAATTTCCCATACTCTATTCAGATCAAGCTTTGTATCTATTAATATGGCACCTGCAATACTTTCAACTATATCTCCAAGGACCTGCAACAAAAAAACAACAATATACTAAAAATGCATCCATGGAGGAAGAATATATAATTTTTCTTTTAAAAATGTTAAGTTGCCCAAAATCAAACCTTAGGTGCCTTAGATGAACCATTCAACAAAAGCATGTGTGTTTCAGTGGATGAATCCTCGAGTCTGTTGGCATATTCTGTAATTTGCTCTAACAGAAATCCAGAATTGTGCTGGAGATGTTGGTGAAGCTTATACTTGATGGCTACTTGAGCAAAATTTTCATTATTCACTGATGCTGATCTTAAATCAGTTAGCTCTCCAGGATCAATATCTCTATAGCAGTGAAAGAGATGCCATGTAATGAGTATGTCTAAAACGGAGTCACCCAAAAATTCAAGTCTCTGAAATATTGAAGCAATTCAAAATAGAATGGGTTGATGAAATGTTCAAAAATAGAGTAAAATATTTGCAAGAGAAAAGAATCAATTACCTGATAGCAAAAGCAGGCTTCCAATTCTTGCTGAGATGCATGAGTAACAGCTTCAAGAAGAAGACCTTTATTGGAAAATTCATATCCAATCTTAGATTCCAAAGTATATAGGTCGTCATTTTTTGGGTGGTGTGTCCACACTGATGCATTTCTTAGAGCTTGCTCCAGCATTTGAGGATCAATTTCAGTTTCAATTCCTAGCCACTTCAAAACTACAAAAGCAGCTGGTAATCCACCACAAACATAATATGCACCAATTAGACCCTCAACGCAATCTGATATCGTTTTTGAACAGATCCACCTGTGCCCCTTATCACATGCCTTTCCTATCACCTTAGACTTATCATTATCTGTATACATCATTTTATTTGGCACATCATGATCATCCACTCCACATGTACATGGAACAGGATGCAAAGAAAGCTGCCCAGGGGCAACCCATCGGCGAGGATCAAATGCAGCATCCCTAATGTATCCCTGTCGAGTGAAAAAACATAAAATCACATAAGAAAACTGCAATGCATTTGGAAATGTGTTCTACTCAACTTCATATATAATAAGCTCAAAGTGATACTATTCGTTTATGTGCAATTAAGATTGATGGGTGACCAAGCACCAATGAGCGAACAATTAAAAGGGAAGTGAAAAAAAAAACAACTTCACAGAAGTTATCAACTAGACTAGCATAGACTCTAGCATAGCAAATAGAATGATGGATGAGCGTCATAGCAAACAAGAACAAGAAAGCCATAATGCAACGAAAATTTTTCAAGGAATAAAAAGAGAGTCATCAGACTAAGAAAGACATCTACCTGTATCCCACGACTAGTGCCTAAGCTATGCAGAGTAGAATTCCTGATTATTTTTATCCTGTGTGAGGAAAGTTGTCCCTCATGTTTCTCTAGAAATTTCAGAAAGAGATGACAACTCACTGCATATTTCAAAACAGAGTCCCCTAATAATTCCAATCGCTCTAGTGAGAAATCTTCACAACATCGCTGTGTTGTAATTGCTTCCAAAATCTATGCAAGATCATTGCAATAACATTTTTCAGGGATCCTTGAAAGTGTCCAGAACCAGAAGTATTGAAATACTGTATGAATATCAATTAATACCTTACCAGGATGCTTGATACAGAATCATTAGGAGAGTATGCAATTTCCTTCCTTAGTTGGCAGGCTAGCATCAAGGATTCCATTCGGTACATCAAAGAAGGTAGCAAATAGAAGGACTTCAGAACCTCCAATGGTACATCAACACGAACTAGAAGCTCTGGGGGCATGTGGACATGATTTAGTGGTTTGCTTGTAGTCATCTTTCTGCCACTAGATCTTGTTGAATCACAATCATCTATAACATACAGGCAATAACAAATAATCTGGTTACATGACATTAGAAAACACATTACTTAATTCAACCAATATCGATTATCACCTAATTAAACAACACATTTGAAAAAGGCTCGTAGATAACCATAAGCTGAGCCAATCTTCTTAGCTTGTGGAACAGGAGAGAAATATTAACTAAACAACAAAAAAAAAGTTTCTAAGTCAAAAATATATGCAGCCATTAATTATATGAATAGGATGATTTGTAAAAAAAAAATTACAAGAACCCACATGAATCAACTCTCAACTATTCATAATATTTAGGGTCAGCTAAGAATAAGGCATCAGCAGACATACTCATGTGAATCTGAAACCTCTACAACCACAATAGTTACATTCTCGTACAGACATTTTTGAAGGGAAAAGGGCAAAAAAAAAAGAGATTGATTAGTGTAGGAAAGAGCAACTATTTTGTGATGAACTAATATATCTTCAAAGAAATAAGTAGTGCATCAGTATTGATAACAAAATGGAACAATATGGAATAGTTAGTACAGTGACAATACTGTAAATTAAAGACATGCAAGGTTTCTTACACTGAAGAAATATAAACAAAGACAAACGTCTTCCTCTTGTTGAGCATTATGAAAATTACTAAAGAGAAAGAAGTCGCAAGGAATTGTAAAACTCTATCCTCACAAGCTTCGTCCAACAAATGGCACTACAACAATGAATTAGAATCTAAATGGTCCATAGATATTAAAAACTCAAAAGAGGGTTGCCTGTAGCACTCACACAATTAAAATGAGAAGAACAAACCTTCAGTTTCAGACTTCGAAGCTAAAAGATTGTGGGGATTGTGGCTGTTCTTCAACAATAATAAAGGCTGCCGTGAATACTGAAGCACAATTCCGTACCTATTGACCAAAAATTCCTTATAGCCAACAAGGTCATGAAAAATATAAGGAAATAATTAATATCAAGCAATAAATCACCTACTTCTTATTAAAGTATTCCAAGTAGGTACGAAATTCTGATGATTTCTCAGATAACCCTTCAAATGCACTATCAGCAGATGAATCAACCACAACTTTTAAAACAGAATAAATTCTTCCTGTATGAATTGCCAAAACTACCACATTTTTTAAGTTCTGAGGATCTGCACATTCATTAGCTAGGTGGATTGCGTTTTGCATAGAGAACATTGTCTCAGAGCAACCACAACTATAATTGACAACTGGAATGTTTGCTCCAGATGAGTAAATATCTCTCATGAAGTTTACAATTGAAGCAGTTGCATTTATCGCATTCCAATTAATTTTTATTGCATCATGCTCATAAGCAGAAGGTTCTAGAGGTAAAAGCATATACATATTTGATGTATTCCACAATGATCTACCATCTTTGAGTAAGAATTCTCTTCGGGCACCAGATGAAGATCTTGTAAATAATTTCCCAAACAAACCATTGAAAAAGAATTCTTGGAAAAGCTTTCCTTGCACTACCTGGTAGAAAAAGAGAATATTAGAAAAAACCATCATATTATATCATATGGAGATTGTGTAATGAGTGAATTGGTATAAATGCCCTTAAAGCGTATGTCATACATTTCTATCAAAAAAAAAAAAAGAGATGAGGATTGTTTGAAAAAAAAAAAATTGAACAGAATATCTGTCCGACGCACCTGCTCCTTGTCCAATGAAACAAGCCCACATGGAGAAATATAGGCTTTAACCATTTTGTTACGTAAATATAGATTCATTTCCATACTGGCAACATCTTGATCTAAACTAGCATCGATTAATAGTACAAAGGGGGAATAGTTCTGTCCAGGCTGGTTGCACAGAAAGATAAACTTATAACCCTGCAGAGTAATTCCAGCATTTTGGAGCGCCCATCTTCCTGACATAGCAGCGACTACAGTTGTTCCATGCAATTCTTTCCTTTTTGTTGTTCCTTTAGATAAATGACAACACATTACTTCACAAAAATTGATAAGAAAATTATTGATGATGTTGATTTATAGTTACTGACCATATGTTGTATGAAATTCATGAAGAATAAATGAATTGAGTACAATTTCATAAACAAAACATCTAAATTATGAAATAATATATCAACATAAATAACACAAATTACTTTTGGAAACAAGGTATGGATTTCAACTCTCAATATACCATGAGCCTCACTAGAGAACTTCCCATAAACATCAATATAATTTAAACATAGATAAACTATGTTTATCTCCATTTATTGTTGCTCTAGCTACGTTGCATATACATTCATCAGTATAAATTTCAAAACATTCATGTTTGCATGTCATCATTCCTATATATGCCAGAACTGGCAGTCTAAGTGAGGTTGGATATTGAAACCAATACATTCTTCATTCATTTCAATGCCCAGCTATGTGATCTGTTTATTAGTGTAAAGGAAAAGGCAATAAGCAATTTTATTTTCATTACAACAATTAGTTATCTACGCTATATTTTTAGAATTATTCTTGACCACAAAATTAGTACTTCTTTGGACAATAGACTTACATTTGCACAAATGCTAATGAGAACTGAAAATTCATTGTGTTGTCTTTTCAATATATGGTAAGATTATAAAAAATAATTCTGGATAAGTATTCCCTAAGATAGACACCAACAACAACCAAAGTTTTGATCCCCACTAAGTGGGGAGACAACTATATGAATCCTCGTACACCATTAGGCTCGATTCCTACTATATTCTCATTTATATTCAAATAAATGTTAACTGTTTTATTGTTGCTCATCTAACTAGGGCATTTATATTGGGTCTCACATCATCTAACTAGGGAATTTATTGGACACCAAGTGTGTATCCATACCATCTTAAACGTGTCTCTTAGAATTTTTCCTCAATAGGCGCCAACGTTCTGTTCAATGTTCTTGTTTCTTATCATGTCCACCTTCATATCCCCACACATCCACCTTAATATCCTCATGTCTACGCTCTCATCTTTTGCCGCTTCATAGCCCAACATTTAGTTTCATATAACATAGCAGGTATAATTGTTGTTTTATAAAACTTCCTTTTAAACTTTGGAGGTATTATTTATATATAATTAAATAACTTAAGTTAGTAGTAAAGATTCACCAAGCAGAAACTATTATATAAAAATTCAACGATTTCTTGAGCGCTAAAGAAATCGCCATTAAAAATTGAACTTTTTAACATTTACACAAAGTGATATAATTATATGAAACTAGCAGGTTCAGTGACAACATACGTAAGTAATTAAACAAAGCACTGTGAACTGCATAGCACATACCTGCACCTTCAGCTGATTCTTCAATTATATCAGTGCTCACACCATCCAAGTGTTTTTCAACACAAGGAAGAAGATGATCATTAAGTGCTCCCAATTGATGCAACTTTTTGCAAGCCTCCAGGCATGCAAGCTTTTTTGCTACATGTGACTTTTGATCCACTGGACCAACTACTGTCTGAATTGCAGCAGCCAGAGGCAAAGTTAATGTGCATTCATGGCACCCACCGTAGAAACTGAATGTGAAAGTTGGTTTGGGAGTGTAATACCTGGATAAATTATCAAGAATAGGCAGCAATTAAGAGGATTGCCATGAATTCAGAACTATGTAAAAGAATTTATAATAGAATAAATATGGCTGGTTATGAAGTCATACTTGTCCCTTGGAAGACTTTGACAATACAAGTTTATGAGATTGACACTAGAGTCAGCAGTAACACTCGCTCCAGTTGAATCAACATAATAAGCATATACTTCTTTATTCTGCACTATGGGAACAGAGGGTTCTTGTTCTCTTCTTATCGAAGTATCAATCATGGAGTGATTGCTCCTGATGATATCGAATAACATATCTCTCTGCTGCATGTTGCCGCTGGAGAACGAATATCAAAAGTTTATTAAACACTTAAAATTACTGATTTTAGTATATCAGAAAGCAAAATTGAAAAGTAAATGTGTATGACTTGATAATGTTATGGTATTACATTCTTAATCACATTCATGTAGATGGTACTATGCTTGCTAGTTCTGTTCAGGTTTAATAGAGCCATGGGTCATGTATCTTGGCTGTTGGGGGTAGAAGCAACTAATAAGCATTGAACCATCATGAGTCACGTCAGAGTGATGGAGTCAGTACAGTTTATTAATGTGTAAGGTGTGTTTTAGTAAGCAGAAAGAATAGATAGGGGTGCTGATTTATGCCCATTTGGTATTCTGCTGTTACATTTTCCATGCAATCTCTATGGCTGCTCCAGATCAACAAATCCTTCCGAACAACCACAAACCAACATTGTTGGGGAATCACTCTGAATCCACAACGATGAAAATCTAAGAAATACTTTTGAGTACAAAAGGCAACGGCAGAGGCAAAAGGCTAAGAATCAAAAATAACAGTAATGGAGTTCAAATATAAACTTTCTAGAGACTATAATGAACAGGATTCTCACGATACAATATTCATTGTTAAAAGAAGCAATTACCGTTCAAGCATGATAAAATAATGTGAATCAGCTTGTCGAGCTCGGCCACAAGACTGAACATAACTACGCACTGTTCTTGGCAAGTCAAAACGGATTACAGATGAACAATCAGGTACATGGATACCCTCTTCGGCCACATCAGTAGTAAATAACAATTGTATCTACAAAAAAAAGATTGGACTTATTTTTGTATAGATCCAAGAGTAGTCATATAAAGGAGTCCAAGAAAGGTCATTATTCGTATTTAGATACCTTTCCAGAACGAAACAAGCTTAAAGTCTCCTTTTGCATTTTTGGCGTTAGTGCATCAATTGAGGAACCACCACCAGATAAATAAGACACAGTAAAATGTGACAAATAACCAATTTTCTTCATAAATTTTTCCATTACTTTAGCAGTGATAATCCTTTCAACAAAAATTAGGCAGGGAACTTGATTGGACATCCTACAGAATAAATTAGTACGCTGAAGTGAAAGTGTTACAAGAAGATTAGAGAATAAAAATTTCTTCAAGTACCTAAACGATTCAAAGATTTGCAGTAATTCGTATAGCTTTGGAGAGATGTAGCCTTTTTGTACAGCTTCTAACGATTCACTTTCAGTCTCCAAGAGAAGCATTGAATCTGTAAAAATGCATATTGAAATAACCAAGAAAACATTTCCATCAAAGCACTTAAGATATAGTTTTGATGATTGAGATTTTTTTTATTGATAACCATTATCGACTTGCATCACCAAGGCTGCAGAATATTGTTTTGGAAAAATGCAAAGCCTATCATAAAATAATGATAACCTGAAGAAGTGATCAATTTCCATCAATGGATTGACAGCTCTAACATTTGATAAAATCTCAAAAGTCAAAAGGACCCTCAGTGTAATTTCACTGAGGGTTATAACTGTTGGAGCAATCTATGGTCCAGAGTGACCATGTGTTTTGATGTTTGGGCAAAGGATTTAAGTTAGATTCACTCTTGTATTTGATAAATGTATGTGAGTGTGCAGGTTTACAGGATACACATAGACTTAGCTGGACGGCTTCGGGTCTGGTGAAGGATGACATGAGGAGACAAGCCGTGGACTTGTATGCATCCGAGGGACCGTGGACAAAGCGGAACGATGAGCCGAGGGAAGCGCACTTCGAGGTATACGCGAAGGATGGCATAAGGATGAGTCGCGGACTCGTATGCATCCAAGGGACGAGAGCAAAAGTCGAAGAAGGCTTGAAGGCAACAGGTCGAGGCTGCTAGGTGAAGAGTCAGCTGAGTCGTGAGGGTCCGAGTGCTGAGCGAATTGTACTCGGGAAAGAAAACCCTAGGTTTAGGCAGTCAACTGCGGCTTGTAGCAGTCGACTGGTAGTTGACACAGAAAGATCAATCGACTAATCTTCTGTGCAGTTGACTGGTGTCGACTGGAATTTGAACGTTGGGCTGTAACATTCGGATTCGGTTGGAACTAGTTGACTGGTGTTGGCACCAGTCGACTGGTAACGGCTAGTTCAGCCACGAGCTCTATTTAAGGGAGCTCGATTTGGCTGGCTAGGGTTAACAAAATTGGCTTTGGTTAAAGGCCAATTAGTAGTCTTTGTGCTCAGGAGTCTTGTGCGAGTTGTGGTGAGGTTTCTCCACCCACAAGGAGCTACCCGAGCTAGCCGGAGGTCTTCCGGGGACTCATCCACCGACGGATCAAGATCGTCCACCTTACAAACTGCCGTGGAGTAGGAGCTTTATCACCAAATCACGTAAATTGGTTTGTCTTCCTTTGTGTTAGTTTTAGTTTATATTATTCCGCTTGCGCAAACTAACGGTGTAGGAAGAAACGATTGAATTTGGGGGCAACGAGTTATTTATCCCCCTTTAGCCGACGCACCGATCCCCAACAAGTGGCATCAGAGCCGGAGTCGCTCGTATACGAACTAACCGCCGAGAGAGCAAAGAGTCAGAGGGAATGGCGGTCGAAGAAAGATTAGGAGACGATATCAATGTTTCACCTCCCTACGACCGCGAGAGTTTCGATTATTGGAGGATGCGGACAAAAACTTGGTTCGACATGGATTGGGATCTCATCATCGCGTTCGAAGAACCATTTGAAGTCCTAAAAGATAAGCACGGGAAAAAACTCCGACCATGATAGTGGAATGAGGAGCAACAAACACAATCGAAGGCAAATGATAAGGTAATTTCAATTTTACTTAATATTTTGCCTAATGATGTGAGTAGTCGTGTAAGTGAATATAAAAATGCACATGAACTATAGAGCAAAATGTTGGCGCTTCATGAAAACCCTACACAAGCTCAATTAGTGAAGGAGTCCAAGGAAATGAGCTTAATGGTCCAAGAAGAGGAGAAGGACCAATCGAATGAGGAGGTGAGCTCAACATCCAAGGAGGAGAAGAAAGAAGATGAGGAATTATCCACCTCTTCAAGTGAAGTGGCACAAGAAAATGAAGAACCATCCACTTCATCAAAGGGTGAAGAAGAAGTCTCCAATTCAAGGATTAAGGGGGAGGAGAGACCATCCTCAATACCCGAGCAAGAAGAAGCCTCCACCTCCACCAAAGCAAAATCCAAAGATCACATAATTTGTTTTGGGTGCAATGAAAAGGGACACTATAAGGACAAGTGTCCAAATGGCAAGAAGAAAGAGGTAAACCCTAAACCCAAGTCAATCCCTTTAAATTCTAACATGCGTTGTAGGGAAAAGAAGGAGAATAGGCATATAAAGTGCTTCATGTGTGGTGAGTTAGGACACTACCACACCAAATGCTTAAAGAAAGGAGAATTCAAGAAATTAGAGCATTTGAGGAAGTGGGAGAAGAACGAGAAGAAGAATAGCTCACATCAAGGCGGAGTTACAAGGGTAAGGGAGGTAATCCCTAACGTTAATTTGAAATGGTAATTCAAAGTTAAACTCCTCCATGCATGTTAGAAATAATGAAAATTATTTGTCCATGCATAATTTTGATTTTAGATATCATAATAAAAATATGGTTAATGTTGCATATCAAAACCCTAGAGAATTCATACATCATGATAAACCTAGAACCTTTAGACCTAATGACCAAAGCATTAATCCCAAGAAGGGGAGACATATGCCTAGAATGAGTAAGTCTAGGAATGCCCAAGGTGGACATGTCGATTCTAAGTTTAAGAACTTAGAAAAGGAAAATCACGCTTTGAGGGCAAAGCTTGATAAATTAGAGAAAACCCTAGATATATTCATTGGATCTAAGGATTTAGGTATGGTGTTGGGTGGTCAAAAACCCAACAATGACAGATCGGATCTAGGATACTGATCTAAATTCTCAAATGCTATGAAGAAGTCATATGCAAGGCTGTCATATGACTATAGCAAAGGGAAGCCCAAGAATGGCAAGGGAAAGTCATTTAAAGGGAAAAAGAAGAACTTAACCAAGGACAAGGTGTCCAAGGTTAAAAAGGTTAGGTTTGTAGGCCAAAAGTCACCGGAAGTACACCGGTGTGACCTTGTGTTTGTAGAAAAGTCACCTAGAGAGGTGGCTAAGGCTAAGAGTTTAAGGGGGAGCTCTAGGAGTCAAGTTGGGACTCATAGTCAATGGATCTCGAGAGGATTTTTCCCGGAAATCTAGATAGATCATGGAGTATGCCAAACGATTTGGAGACGGATTTGAGTCTCAATCCTAGGGATTTAACACATTGGAATTGAGTTTCATGCATAAAAATATGGCATTAAGGTCATATTGCATGAAAATTAGTTTTTGATGTATAGATGTCATATAAACCAATGTTAGGGGTGCATTGTGGTTTGGTATGGGCAGATAAATCAAGAGGAAGTCAAAACTAGGACTTTAGGTCAAGGTTCAATTGAACCATTTAGATAGTTTTGAGTTTTGTGTCAATCTTGAGATTAGTGATAGATACATTTTTTAATGTATTTTCCCAAGTAGACACGGGTACCACAAACCTCTCCATAAAATTTGAGAATTTTTGGAGAATTATGGAATTAGTTATGCATTTCTGAAATTGGGTTCAGAATGCTGAAAAGGCTGAAATCAGGGTATCAGTCGACTGATTCAGGGGGCAGTCGACTGGTAACAGTGTTGTCTAGAGAGAGACTAGCTACTGTATGGTTTTTCGATATGGATCAGTCGACTGAAAACTATCTCAGTCGACTGATACAGGCTGAAACCGTTTTCAGCTAGGTCGAAATGTGTCCTAATGATATTAAACTTGTATATAATATTATAGGGGGTCAAGACACAACGTTTATACTCATTAGAGGTTAAAGGATCCAATAATTGGGATATTGTTGGAGACCTTTTGATGTGTGGCAAAGGGGGAGAAGTGTTAGGTTTATGTGGAAAACCAAACACGCCTTTGCAAGAAATCCTAGGTTAAGGGGGAGTTTAGGTAAAGGGGGAGCATTGTTGCTCATTTATTGGCAAAGAGGAAACCTTGGAGAGGTTCTTAAAAAGTCTTTGTAAGTCCAATGTAGGGGGAGCCTTGGAGAGGTTCTTCAAAAGCCCTTGTTGATAAAAATCCTAACTCATTGGGGAGTTTAGGTGTGGGGGATGCCTTGTGATAGGATCCATGCATGTTTGCATTGGCGGTATAAATCCAATGTGTAGACTTGGCAAACGAAAGTCCAAATGTTTATTTAGAATTGTATTTACTATTTGTTTTCCCTAACTTAAACGGATTGTCAAACATCAAAAAGGGAGAGATTGTTAGAGCAATCTATGGTCCAGAGTGACAATGTGTTTTGATGTTTGGGCAAAGGATTTAAGTTAGGTTCACCCTTGTATTTGATATGTGTATGTGAGTGTGCAGGTTTGCAGGATACATATAGGCTTAACTGGACGGCTTCGGGTCTGGTGAAGGATGACATGAGGAGATAAGCCGTGGGCTTGTATGCATCCGAGGGACCGTAGACAAAACATGAACGATGAGCCGAAGGAAGCGCACTTCGAGGCATACGTGAAAGATGGCATAAGGAGTAGCCGCGGGCTCGTATACATCTGAGGGACGAGAGCCAAAGTCGAAGAAGGCTTGAAGACAAGAGGTCGAGGCTGCTAGGTGAAGAGTCAGCTGAGTCGTGAGGGTCCGAGTGCTGAGTGAATTGTACTCGGGAAGGGAAACAGTAGGTTTAGGGTTTGGGCAGTCGACTGCGGCTCGTAGCAATCGATTGGTAGTTGGCACAGAAAGATCAGTCGACTGATCTTCTGTGCAGTCGACTGGTGTCGGCTGGAATTTGAACGTTGGACTGTAACATTCAAATTCGGTTGGAACCAGTTGACTGGTGTTGGCACCAGTCGACTGATAACGGCTAGTTCAGCCACGAGCTCTTTTTAAGGGAGCTTAGTTTGGTTGGTTAGGGTTGGCAAAATTGGCTTTGGTTAAAGGCCAATTAGTAGTCTTTGTGCTCAGGAGTCTTGTGCGAGTTGTGGTGAGGTTTCTCCACCCACAAGGAGCTACGCGAGCTAGCGGGAGGTCTTCCAGGGACCCATCCACCGACGGATCGGGATCGTCCACCTTACGGACTGCCGTGGAGTGGGAGCTTTATCTCTGAACCACGTAAATTGGTTTGTCTTCCTTTATGTTAGTTTTAGTTTATATTATTCCGCTTGCGCAAACTAACCGTGTAGGAAAAAACAATTGAATTTGGGGGCAACGAGCTATTCAGCCCCCCCTATAACCGGCACACCGATCAACAACAGTAACATTATCACATATTTGTGAAACACACCATAAGAAAGCTAGTAAGCAGCTTTAGCAAGAATAAAGAGGTAGCTTAAACAGTTGTGCATGCAGGGTAAGCGTACAATAGACCCAATGTGGTACAATTCTTCCCCGGGAACCTATTAGCTTCATGCCTCAGGCTATTTTTTTTTATTCAGTTGTGTATACAATTTTTCTAGGAATTTAGTTTGGACTGACAAGTCACCAATCAAGAATAACGATCTTTAGTTTTCCTTCTTTTGAAATAATAGTTTGACCGATATCAATAGGAAAAAGAGCCTTGGAACAATATTGGCTGCTGACATGTGTACACTACAAGCATGAGCTAAACAGTAATAGTATACCCATGCTAGTGGCCCGTGTGGCTTGAGACCTGATAGCATGATAGCAGACTCTAGGGGTCTACTTTACTGCAAAAGGTTCCAAATTGGATGACATGTCATATATTTAGATATTCAATATTTTGAAAAGTGAGTACCAGCAAAAATGAATTAATATACTGCATAAAGCAGCACTACAAGTAGATTCTTGGAGTTACAAGGGAAGATAAATCAGACAATCTGAAAGGATAAGAAAATGTCTAAAATGCACAAGCACATACAAGGATCAGTCAAATTTTTTCAGCAATATAGTACTGGCTAAGTGAAATTGTGGCATTAAAACCAATAGGAAAATCTATCATTATAAACTTTTCATCTCTTTTCTTCATTAAACTAATGCACTTTTAAAAGTTAAGGAAACACCAAACAACAGAATCTTTATTAACAGCCAAATAAACTAATGTTCAATTAAAAGCATAGATCACAGTGGTTTCAGAATTTGTTGATATAAGAAAGTACAAGTTTGATATTACCTTCTGAAAATATTACTTGAAAGTTCTGTATAACTTCCTCAAGAAAAGATTTGCAATGAGCTACATTCTCTGTGACCAAGTTGCATCTCTCAGTAGAATTTGGAGAATCTAGAGCATCTCTACAGAGCTTAGTAGCCTATTGCAATTAAATCAATTAGAAAAATAGGTCACTTAAAAGACTAAAAGAAGGCATGATCCATGTTAAATCCATAGAAGTAAAAAATATGCATGTGCAATAGTGAAGATGTAACTAGGTTACCTCAATAGCACAGATCAGACCAAGCTCATCCAAGCAATGGCAAATTTTGGCAAAGTAACTAGAGAGATTCTTTTTTGAAGCTTCAATAATGTCATCAGTGTCCTTGTACTTGCATACCGTTGAGTTCTGCAACTGAGCAACTGAGGCATCATACTGAATAAACATAAAAGGAATACATAACTATCTTGATAAGCAAAGTTTAATATAATAGAATGTAAAATAGGCACAATACACATAAAAAGAAAGGAGATGAATCTGTGCCATACCTTATTCAACAATAGTTCAAGCCCTGCTTTCAGATCATCATGGACAAAAAACTTGGAGTCGAAGTATCTAATCACTTGTACAGCTGAAGGAACAAAGAGTTCCATCTCACTTCTATCTTCCACCGTATAAATCTGTAAAGAATGATATAGTAGTGAGAATACAACTGGCCTAATTGATGCATGAAAACATCTTTAGATATTAAAAGAAAGAAAATGACTAAATTCTGAACATTTTGACCTTAGAATCAAGAGTGAGTTCCAGCTTCGATAATTGGTCTTCACAATCTGCATGTGATGATACACCTGACATTAACACAAATACCATTAGCAGATTCAAAGCAGTGTCCAACTATTAAATTCTATTTGAAACATTACAATGAAAACATTGCGCTAATCTTAAGCAAAGAGATGCACTATCCAAATCTAGCTTGTGAAATTAATCTATTACATGCCAGTCTAATACGGAAAGGAAATATCTCAGAAACCATATAAAAATAACTAATCAAAGACAAAATTCCCTCTCGAGTGCAAACAGAACCAACCTTTTCTGATAACTGGTGATGCAGTCATCCCAAAAATATGTGGTTTAACTACAGACTTGTGATAAAATTCCTGTATCAAGAGCCAGAAATGATTACAATATGAAATGCCTAAAAGTCCTGCATCGAGCAGCTTGAAATTTGAAATTTAAATATCTAATCATTTTCCTCTTCTTTTTATTATTTCGCAATACCTTCATCAGTCTACTATAAGGATGGTTCCCCCATGCATGATGACACTCGTCAATTATGATTAGGCACACGATATCAAAAGTCAGAAAAGCTTTCCTCAGGGCATCTAATAAGACCTGTGGGGTCATGACCATTACCTGAAAATCACATCACACTGTTACTTCATGAAGTGCTGAAAAGCAAGAACCAAAGCAAGACCTAGCCAAATGGAAAATATGGCAGTGGAATACAACTAAAGTGTATGAAACGCCCAAAGGAAAAGCAATTTTATTGACATCAATGTATTTACAATAATGAGTGTTGAACATCATAATAGAAAAGAAATACATTAGGCTCATATGTCTTGAGTTTGTTGATTATAAAAAAAAAAAAAAAGTATATTGATTCAAACAAACTTTAACAATTTCCTTCTCATAAAAAGAAAGTGTAGGATAAAAGTCACATAAAAAAATACAAAATAAGAGAAAACACTGTTAGAAAAGTAAAACCTTCTCTGCAGGTCAATTAATAATCATACTCTAAATATTTTAGAGGGGGCACAAATTAACCAGACTAAATGATAGATAATTATGCAGTCTCCCGCATTTTTCATGTCACTTAAATCTCAAATAGTTGTGCAGAAACTAGAAACCTGTGCTAATGATAAACCCAACTTTATAGGGACCATATATGACATGGTAACACAAACAAGTTCTAATAATTTTGAAGCTTGATAAAAAAACGTTCAAGTAGTGGCGATAGCAAATGATCAAAATCAACAAAAGTTTTAAATAGATAATGCCGCCTACATCCTAAGCTTGAATTTTTGGCACTTATTGCAAAAAGAGAAGTCAAAGGGTAAGTATGAAAGGCATGGAATTAGGGGAGGAAAGGGAAGAAGTATAAAAAAAGCAACCAAGTTCCTCATAAATGCATGATGAGAAGAACAAGGTTTACTTGGTAAGTGGAAACTTCCTTCTGCCAGCAATCAATGTTCCACTCATCAACTCCTCTAGCTCCACAGTAGTATTGTACGTCAAGATCAGTGTGAGCCTCTATTTCTTCGTATTGCTGCAAATGAGTACATAAAAAAAAAAGCTCCTCATAAAAAAAGAGTAGCATTGACCAAAAATCCACAAAGATCAGACTGTTTCCACTTTCCACAATGTAACATTGTTCAATATGCAAAACAATGCGGCAGTACCTGCATGACAAGGTGTACAGTTGGGGCAAGAAAGACAATGGGCCGCCGGTCTCCTCCGTTTTTTATTTGTTTGCCAAAGTGTTGTATTAACATGACAGCAATCATGGTCTTCCCCGACCCCGTGTCCAGCACTGCGATCGTGTTCCGCTGCAGCGCCACCTCGTACACCGCAATTTGGTAACTGATACAAAATCGACCAAGTTCGAGAAATCAAACCCCGCACTTCTTCGGAGAATGAATACAAAACATACACCACGCCATTTAGAACAAGAAACTAAGAAAGAAGATATGAAAAAAAAAATGAGAAGACCTAAGAAGAAGCTACCTTCTGGGCTCAAATTCTTGGCACTCCAGCCGCTGCTTCTTCGTCGGCACCGACAAGCCTTCCTCCTCCCAAGGATCGCCGGGACTCTTTGAGCATTTCATCGATTCCGCCCGTCGGAGGAGGAGCAGCGAAGAGAATAGGCCGAAATCGCCAGACGCCACCCCCTCCCTCGCTCTCTCCCTCGCTTTACAAGTAGAAAAACATAAACCCTCGAGGACAGCGAGCCGTTTATTTCGGGCTTCAATCGGCTTTTTGGCCTGCCAATTAAACCACTTCATTCGTTTCGTAATCGTGTATCGTATTACACAGAAAGCAGCGGATTTCTCAATGATTCTATGATTTTTTTTTAAGAGATATAATCGGGAGCGTGAATTTACAACGTGAAGTTCAATATCAATGACGTGATATTTTTTATGTATATGTCCGATCATCGATCGGACATCTTCGACGGCTTCTGGCCATCACCCCGAACCAAATTATACCCTGAGAGGCATGGTGTACCTGTCGAGGTTTGTTGCAATTGAAGTGTCGCGTCATTCACATTGAGTTTTACACTGTAAATCACGTTGTATATCATTTTTGTTTTTTTATTTTATGACCCAAATTATTTTCTACTTGAAAAATGATAGACAACATAAAATTCAATATGAATGATGTGACATTTTAATTGCAACGATTTTCGATAGATTCACCGTGCCCCCAGGGTATAGTTTGGTTTGGGACGACGATCGAAGGTCACCGGCTGTATCCAAATAATAATCAAATATGTACACGAAAAATGTCACGTTATTTACGTTGAATTTTACGTTAAAAGTTTACATTGTCTATCATTGATCTTTTCTACTTACCTAATTAATCCAAGTGGTATTCAATCCGATTCGCATAAATTTTTCAACGATTCTTATTAGAAATCACGGAAATACTTCAGTAAGTCATCGGCAATGAACCTCCGTGATCTTCGAATAGTTCTGTGTTTCAATTCTATAATTCCACTTATCGTAACTTATAAATTCATGGATACCCTCACATCAATATTTAACAACATTTAAGATAGCGATTATCCGATTATCGAAGGTGAAGAAGAAAATAATAAAGAATCATCTTTAAATAAAGAAACATACGTAACTCTTCCAGTTTTATTATAATAAAAAAATTTATTATAAATAGAAAATCTATACTCAATATTTAAAATTGATTCTTATTTATACTGTATGATCCGGTTGAATATGTCATCTGACTTGGTAGGAAGCCCGGTCGGGACAGGACTCGGTCAAGCAAAGATAGGTGGGCTCGTCAGAGGTCAACCTCGTCTGATGGATCAAAATTCGAAGTTATTCAGATTTGGTTCGGTCGGCAGTGGTCGGTCGGGTATCTCCGGTCGGCAGACTCTGGGCGGGCGAAAACACGTGTCCGACTCTCTTGAAAAAGGGGTACCAAATATGTAGTGGAACTCCGGTCGGGCACGCCCGACCAGATGACTTAATCGCTCTGCTAACGGAATCATTCACCCCTCTCTAAGAAACGACTCGCATAGGTTAGCTGTCCGGTCAGGCATACCCAGCTGGTCGGTCAAGCTAGCAGATCACAGACGACTTGCCCGCCCAAGAGCCATTGATGGTCGAAAGACCTAATTCATCCGGGTGACCACTCTCACTCAGTCGGTCGTACCCTGATGAACTCACATCTATCTCTGGCCAATCCGTATAGAATAGTCATCGCGCCTAGTAAGATTAGTTAGGGTGACCCCACTGTCCCAATGGTTTAATCATGATCAGACTTTTAAGATCCTCCAAATCTTCTCATTATAAAGAAAAGACACCTGCCAAAACATATCCTGACAGAGCAGCAACATTAATTAGGATCAGAAGTGACAGTTTGGACAGACTGTCAGGCGGTTGTGCCAGACCCTCGGGAAAGCTAAGGCTGCCAAAGATCAGAATGTCAGCAGTCAATTTTTAATGAGATAAGACAGACTCGACAAGACAGGGGCCTCTCCCCCTATATAAAGCCCCCTTTGTGCTTCATAGAGGGGGTTCCTGCTGGTGAAATTTTCTTCTCCACCTCTTGTGTTCCCGTTTTGGTCCGACTTTAACTCAACTCCGTCCTGCTAACCTTTGTCCTGACCCCGACTCACACACCGTTGCAACCCGAGCGTCTGACTGGGTCATCTTAGTCCGATCAAGTCATCTAAGTGAGAGCCCTCTCCGCTTGTCGACAGGATCAAATTTGGCGCTGTCTGTGGGAAATCTGCCTGATCGAAAGACAAAGATGGGTGACTCCAATAAGGTGGCGCTTACTCTTTCTCAGGAAGACTTCGAGTTGCTGGTGGCTGCCAAAGCTCAAAAATTAGCAGCCGAACAGAGGGCTGACTGCCGACCACCTCAGGAAGGTCCCTCTGAAGCGGCTGTTCGGTTGGCACAAAAGGCGAGGTTCGCCCGGTGGTAGTCCCTACTTCCCTCAAGCGCTCTTCGGCCCGGCTGAGGGTGCGGGACAGTCCGACCCAGTGGAAGTCTCTTCCAGCCAGGCAAGGCTCAACAAGGGGGCCCCGGTTGTCCAAGCTCCAGCTGATCTTACCGGATTCCCCTTCTCCAGCCAAGTCCTCCAAGAGCTAGTTCCCAAGCATTTTCGACTCCTGTCCATTCCAGAGTACGGAGGAGTCAAACCCTGAAGAGCACCTAATGAAGTTTGAGATTCGGCCTTACTGCATCAATACACAGATGGCATCAAGTGCCGAGCGTTCCTGACCACCCTGGCAGGGCCCGCTCAGCGCTGGTTTGATAGACTCCCGGAAGAGTCTGTGCGAGAGTTCTCCGACTTTAAGAGACTCTTCCTCTAGCATTTTGCAAGCAGCAAAAGACATCAAACAAGCATCAACCTCTTCGCCCTAAAGCATAGCCCAAAGAGTCCTTACGGGCGTATATCAAAAGATTCAACCAGGTCGCACTTGACGTGCCCACCGCTACCTCGGAAGTGTGATCAGCGCCTTTGCCCAGGGTCTGCAAGAAAGAGAATTCTTCAGGTCGTTGATACGCAAGCCCCCGAAGGACTTCGAGAGCCTCCTGGGCAAGGCCGCCAAGTATGTGGACGTGGAGGAAGCACAATCCGCTCGACGCCGAGAAGTCGGACCTCTACCTATGGCTCCTCATAGTCAGAAAGCGATGCCTCTTAGGGGACCCCTCCATAGTCCCGAGCCATGGGGCAAAGAGTGGGGGCCGAGCGTGGCATAGTTCAGCAAGTGGCCCAAGGGTGCCTCCCCAACAGATGGCAGCCTACTGTTCGTTTCATCATAGCCACACCCATGACACCCAAGACTGTTGGCAAGCCGGGCGGGGGCAAGCTCGCCCTGGTCGAGGAACTCCCCAAGGAGCCCCAGGAGGAGCTCGAGGTCGCGGAAGGGCGCAGCCAGAGAGACGAAATGCAGATACCCAGGTGGTCGCCCCCGCGGCACGACAGCTGTTCCAGACCCCCAGCTCTCCCAGACAAGGAGAGGACAACGAAGAATAGGTGAATCAACAGAACGTAGTGCAGGGGTCGATTAATGTTATCTCAAGTGGCCCTACTTATGGAGACTCCAACCGAGCCCGGAAGTCTCAGGTAAGGCGCCTGAGATTCACCAAGCAGGGAGCAGTTCTGCTCAAGATTTACAAGGGGTGGAAGTTCCGCACGACGATGCACTGGTCATCACAGCTATCATAGCCAACTACCAGGTCCACCGAACCATCGTGGACACTGGCAGTTCAGTCAACATCTTATACAAGAAAGCATTCGAGCAGTTGCAGATTGAAGCTAGTGAGCTGCAACCTGTAGCCACACCCCTTTTTGGGTTCATGGGGAACGAGGTTCAGCCAATCGGCCAGATCAATTAGCATTTCACTCGGGGAAGAGCCCCTGAAGAGGACCCGATGATCGACCTTCCTAGTAGTAGACGCCCTCTGCTTACAATGTCATCTTGGTCGACCCACACTTAATAAATTCAGAGCGGTAGCATCTACTTTCTACTTAAAGGTGAAGTTCCCAGTTGGTGATCAAGTGGGAGAAGTCAGAGGCGACCAAAAGGTGGCACGTCGATGCTATGTCGACGATGTCCGAATGGAAGTGCGGAAGACATTCCGAGCCCCACCCGCTAGTTGTAACATGGTGCAGCCATCTCCTTGGGCTGAACTGAGGAGCAGAAGGAGGAGGTTCAGCTCCTTCCCTACCGAAAGAGACAAAAGTGAAGATAGCACCAGAGCTGGAGCCTGACCTCAAACAACGACTGGTGAAGTGCCTAACCGAGAATCAAGACGTGTTCGCCTGGTCGGCCCAAGATCTGAAAGGCGTCCGACCGGAGGTCATGGAAAAGTTGCATGTCTACCCCGACGCCAGGCCAGTGAAGCAGCGGAAGAGGGACTTCAGTCCTGAACAGAACAGATAATTCAGGCCGAGGTGGACAGACTCTTGGAGGCGGGGCACATCCGAGAAGTGCAATTTCCGGTCTGGTTGGCCAATGTGGTGTTGGTATCCAACCCGAGAACAAGTGGAGGGTCTGCATCGACTTCAGGGACCTCAACAGAGCCTATCCCAAGGATTGTTATCCGCTCCCTCGGATTGACCAGATGGTAGACTCCATGGCGGGAAGCGAGCTCATCTGCATGTTGGACGCCTACCAGGGATACCACCAAGTGCCGCTCTCCCCCAACGACCAGTAGAAGGTCAGCTTCATCACATCCGAGGGCACCTACTGATATACAGTCATGTCGTTCGAACTGAAGAACGCGGGAGCTACCTATCAAAGGCTGATGAACAAAGTGTTTAAGGAGCAGCTAGGAAGGAACATTGAAGTATACATAGATGACATCCTCATCAAGTCCCTCAAGGCGGCAGACCTGATAGCAGACGTGGAGAAGACCTGTTGCACTCTGAGAAGGTACGGTCTCAAATTAAATCCGGCCAAATATTTGTTCGGGGGAAGAAGCGGGAAGTTCTTGGCTACATCCTGACTGAGCGAGGCATAGAGGCCAACCCTAGCAAGGTGAAGGCTTGCTGGAGATGCCACCACCCAAGACCTGAAGGAAGTCCAACGACTGACTGGAGGATCACAACTCTCTCTCGTTTTATTTCCCGGTCGGCCGATCGCAATTTGCCTTTCTTCAAGATTCTGCGCAAAGCCACTAAGTTTCAATGGGATGCTGAATGTGACCGAGCCTTTGAAGAATTAAAGTCTTATCTGGTCAGTCTGCCTATCTTGGCCAAGCCTGAGGAGGGAGAGATTTTGTATGTGTATCTTTCAGCCACAGAGGGAGCAGTGAGTGCAGTGCTTGTAAAACAAAAGGAGGTTGAGCAACAACCCATTTACTTTTTCGGACATTTACTGAAGGAAGCCGAGTGTAGGTATAATACACTCGAGAAGTTAGCTTATGTTCTTGTGTTGGCTGCTCGACGCTTGCGCCCTTACTTCCTGGCTCATCCCATTCGGGTGTTAACCAACAGCACTCTCGGAAGAGTGTTGGTTAACCCGGAGGCATCCGGCCGAATGATCAAATGGACCACGGAGCTAAGTGAATATGACATTCAATATCTGCCCCGGACTACTATTAAAGCTCAGGCGTTAGCCGATTTTCTCAGCGAGCTTCACATGGAGGAAGAAGAAGAGACATGGAGGGTCTATGTTGACGGCTCGGCCACTCGAGCAGGAAGTGGCATCGGCATTCTATTAATTTCTACAAAGGGAGATCATCTCCATTTAGCCGTGCGGTTGGAGTATCGGGCACCAATAATGAAGCGGAATATGAAGCTCTCCTGGCCGGGTTACAAGCCGCTAGGCACATGGGAGCTGCGCGAGTCATGCTCCACTCAGATTCCCAACTGGTGACTCAGCAGCTAGCTGGATAGTTTGAAGTGAATAGTGAATGTGCAGACCTATGTGAGCGCTTATGAGCGATTAAAAGTGATTTTCAAGAAGTTCAGATACTCCAGATCCCCTGAGAAGACAATCTCAAAGATGATGAGCTGGCTAAGTTAGCCAGCACCATCACTCCGTGGGTCTTCACTCAGCCCTTACCTCAAACCATGCTAGTAGCTCAGGTGAGACGAGACGGAAATGGAAGTGGACGGCGACTGGAGAGCTCCACTCATAACTTATCTGCAGAATGAGACTCTTCCGACTCATCCTGAGCAAGCTCGCTTGTTGAAGAAGAGGGCAACCCGATTCACTCTGGTGGGAGATACCTTATATAAGCAGCCTTCTCTCGACCGCTACTCAAATGCTTAGGGGAAGAGGATGCAAATTATGTACTAAGAGAAATACTTTTGGGATCTTGTGGAAGTCATTCAGAGGTCGATCTATGGCTTAGAAGGTATTGTTAGGTGGATTTTTCTGGTTGACACTTTAGAAGGATGTCGATCAGATGGTCACCTCATGTCTTTCCTGTCAGAAGCACCAAAGCCTTTCCCATCGGCCAGTCGAGGTTTTGAGGACGTCCACTGTGTCGTGCCCTTTTGATTAGTGGGACATGGATATAGTAGGGTCTTTCCCCCTCGCAACCGCTCAGAAGAAATTCCTACTAGTAGCTGTAGATTATTTCTCTAAGTGGGTGGAAGTAGAAGCTCTGGCTCGGATCACCGAGATGGCAGCCATCAAATTCTTATGGCAAAATATTCCATGTCGGTATGAGTTACCACATAAGTTGGTTTCAGATAATGGTCAGCAATTCTAGGGTCGGAAGATTCAGGAATGGTGCACAGCTTATGGAATCAAGCAAGCATTCACCTCGGTGGTGTTGATGCAGTCTGGCCCGATTGTTGTTTTAGTATTGACACCGATTTAAGTTTGGTTGGATGAGTTTGGCTTAAGTCCTGGTCGGGGACTGGGCAATGAAATCTCGGTGAGTGAAGTCGGGTCCTGGTGAGTGAAGTCAGGTGACGGAAATCCCGATGAGTGAAGCCGGGTCCTGGTGAGTGAAGCCAGGTGACGGAAATCCCGGTGAGTGAAGTCGGGTCTCGATGAGTGAAGCCGGGTGACGGAAATTCCGGTGAGTGAAGCCGGGTCCTAGTGAGTGAAACCAGGTGACGGAAATCTCGGTGAGTGAAGCCGGGTCCCGGAAATCCCGGAGAGTGAAGCCGGGTCCTGGTGAGTGAAGCCAGGTGACGGAAATTCCGGTGAGTGAAGGCGGGTCCTGGTGAGTGAAGCCAGGTGACTGAAATCCCGGTGAGTGAAGTCGGGTCCTAGCGAGTGAAGCTAGGTGACCGAAACCCTGGTGAGTGAAGCCGGGTCCTAGTGAGTGAAGCTAGGTTGAATGAAGTCCCGGTGAGTGAAGTCCTGGTCGAGGACTGGGCAATGAAATCCCGGTGAATGAAATCGGGTCCCGGTGAGTGAAGCCGGGTGACGGAAATCCCGGTGAGTGAAGCTGGGTCCTAGTGAGTGAAGTCGGGTGACGGAAATCCCGGTGAGTGAAGCCGGGTCCTGGTGAGTGAAGCCAGGTGACGGAAATCCCGGTGAGTGAAGCCGGGTCCCGGTGAGTGAAGCCGGGTGACGGAAATCCCGATGAGTGAAGTCATGTCCTAGTGAGTGAAGCCAGGTGACGGAAACCCCGGTGAGTAATCCGGGTCCTGGTGAGTGAAGCCAGGTGACTGAAATCCCGGTGAGTGAAGCCGGGTCCTAGCGAGTGAAGCTAGGTGACCGAAACCCTGGTGAGTGAAGCCAGGTCCTAGTGAGTGAAGCTAGGTTGAATGAAGTCCCGGTGAGTGAAGCTGGGCAGGGAGTCTTGGTCCGGGGGACTGAACATGAGTCAGAGAAGGCTAGGGAGCCTGTTCTCTAGACTTAGGGTTGAATTGGTCGGAGCTGGATCGGTCTGGAGACCGATCAGGGAGTTGGCATGAACTCCCTGTTGTGGATCGGTCTGGTGACCGATCCAGTGAAGTTTGATCGTTCTGGTGAACGATCAGAGAGAGAACAGAAAGGCTTCTGTTTGGCCTCTAATTGTTCTGGTGAACGATCAGAGAGCGATCAGATGGGTTCTGTGAGGAACAATGATCGGTCTATCTGACCGATCAAAATGTCAGACTTTCCTCATCCTGACCGATCAGGATGGCTCCTGATCGATCAGGGAGTGACATGATCAGTCACCAGACCGATCAGGGCACAACCTGATCGGTCTGGTGACCGATCAGGCGCCTTTGATTGGGAAAAGCAGCGGGTAGTGGCTTGAAGGCTTAGTGAATTGGTGGATCGGTTAGTGTGACCGATCCCAGTTCTCTGATCGATCAGTGTGATCAATCAGAGGCACTCTGGATCGTTCAGGCTGGTGCCTGATCGATCAGGATCTTCACTGATCGGTCTGGTGACCTATCAGTAGCTGATAACTTTAATTCAAATCCGTTGTCAGACTTCTGATCGCGTTCTGATCGTTTCTGTTTTCTCTGCGTTTTCTCTGCTACCTTGCTGATTGTGTTTGATATGATTTGCTAAGTGTCTGCTAAGTGTGCAGGAAATGGAGGATGACCCAAACAAAGGAGGGTCAACTGGAGACTTTATCCTCGTCAGGTTTGGTTGTTTTCTCTTCCCAGGTCTCAACGACTTCTAGCGCGGCTGGTGACTGACGGAGGCTCAGCTGAAGAGGTCTTCAGTGGACTGAGTGCTCAGTGGAGTCAGGGGGTCAGACTGTGGCTCAGTGGGTGCTGATGGAGGCTGACGATGGTGAGCAAGAGCTTAAGAAGAAGCGGAGATGCAGAAGAGAAAAGATAGAACAGACAGAAAAACAAGTAAGTGTTGTGGCTATGGGTTTCGCTGTTGTGTTATGCTCTTTGTGTAGCTTCTCTCTTGAGCGTTCCTGTTAGATTTGTGTGAGCGTTCCTCTCGTGATCTCCTGTACTCAATCTCATATCATCTTAAGACGATTGTGGAGAGGTTTCTCCACCGAGAAGGAGGCTCAATTCTATCCGGTTTCCGGGGCTTGATCTGCCGACGATCAAGGGATCGCCCACCTTATGGGCACGCCAAGGAGTAGGGGCAAGTTATCCCCAAACCTTGTATATCCTCGTGTTAGCGACTGAAAGATTTCAAAGAGGCGAATATTTTTGTGTCTGGCTACATTCACCCCCCCTATAGCCATCCAAGATCCAACAGGTGGCTTGTCCCCAGAGCAATGGTCAAGCAGAGGTCACCAATCGGGAAATCCTACGGGGCCTCAAGACCAAGCTAGATCATGGGGGTGATACATGGGTTGACGAGTTGCCTAATGTCTTATAGGCTCTACGAACCACCCCCAAAGAAGGCTCAGGCTGTACCCCCTTTCAGCTGGTGTACGGAAGTGAAGTGGTTGTCCCAATGGAGGTAGGGTGCAAGTCTGATCGAAGGCACCTGTATAGAGAAGATAATGCAGAAAAGAGGCATCTGGAATTGGATTTGATCGAGGAGATCCGGGACCGGGGCAGCAGTCCGAATGACTGCTTACCAACAAAGGATACAGCGAAGATACAATTAAAGGGTCATGCCCAGGAGGTTCCAAGTAGGCGACCATGTATGGAAGAGAGTCAAGCCAGTTGGGGAGGTGAGTAAGATGGAGCCCCAATGGGGAGGACCCTTCCTGGTAGTCGAGAAGCTAGGGTCTGGTGCCTACTACTTGCAAGACTCTTGAGGAAAAAGATTGGGAAGACCCTAGAGTGTCATACATTTAAAATTATATCATGATTAAGACTCGAGCAAACCTTGTAATAGTGCTAGTCGTAAATATGATGATGGGGATCAGGATAACTGTGACTTGGCATCCAGACTCTTGCCATGGCAAGTTATAAGTGGGCATGCTCCAACGCACTCGTTGACCTCGGTCCGGTCGGGCGTGGTTGTCCACGCTCGATCGGGTACGCCGAGCGCTGTCCAGACTCTCGCCTTTGCAAGTTATAAGTGAGCGTGCTCCCACGCACCTACCGACCTCGGTGTCGGTCGGGCGTGGCTGTCCACGCTCGGTCGGGTAAGCCGAGCGATGTCCAGACTCTTGCCCTTGCAAGTTATAAGTGGGCACGCTCCCACTCACCCGCCGACCTCGGTGTCGGTCGGGCGTGGCTGTCCACGCTCGGTCGGGTAAGCCGAGCGGTGTCCAGACCCTTGCCCTTGCAAGCTATAAGTGGGCATGCTCCCACGCACCCGCCGACCTCAGTGACGGTCGGGTGTGGTTGTCCACACTCGACCGGGTAAGCCAAGCGGTGTCCAGACTCTTGCCCTTGCAAGTTATAAGTGGGTATGCTCCCACGCATTCGGCGACCTCGGTGTCGATCGGGCGTGGCTGTCCACGCTCGTCAGGTAGCCGGTNCCTTGTAATAGTGCTAGTCGTAAATATGATGATGGGGATCAGGATAACTGTGACTTGGCATCCAGACTCTTGCCATGGCAAGTTATAAGTGGGCATGCTCCAACGCACTCGTTGACCTCGGTCCGGTCGGGGCGTGGTTGTCCACGCTCGATCGGGTACGCCGAGCGCTGTCCAGACTCTCGCCTTTGCAAGTTATAAGTGAGCGTGCTCCCACGCACCTACCGACCTCGGTGTCGGTCGGGCGTGGCTGTCCACGCTCGGTCGGGTAAGCCGAGCGATGTCCAGACTCTTGCCCTTGCAAGTTATAAGTGGGCACGCTCCCACTCACCCGCCGACCTCGGTGTCGGTCGGGCGTGGCTGTCCACGCTCGTCGGGTAAGCCGAGCGGTGTCCAGACCCTTGCCCTTGCAAGCTATAAGTGGGCATGCTCCCACGCACCCGCCGACCTCAGTGACGGTCGGGTGTGGTTGTCCACACTCGACCGGGTAAGCCAAGCGGTGTCCAGACTCTTGCCCTTGCAAGTTATAAGTGGGTATGCTCCCACGCATTCGGCGACCTCGGTGTCGATCGGGCGTGGCTGTCCACGCTCGGTCAGGTAAGCCGTGCAGTGTCCGGACTCTTGCCCTTGCAAGTTATAAGTGGGCATACTCCCATGCACCAGCCGACCTCGGTGCCGGTCGGGCGTGGTTGTCCATGCCCGGTCAAACAATCTGAGCGGCGTCCAGGCCCGACTCACTGAATTGCAAAAACCCTAGCGAAAGGCGAATAATTGAGCAAGGGTCTTAGCTAGCCCAAACGGCCGACCCTGAGCGAGGGTCTTAGCTAGCCCAAACGACCGACCCTGAGCGAGGGTCTTAGCTAGCCCGAACGATCGACCCTTAGCGAGGGTCTTAGCTAGCCCAACAACCGACCTTGAGCGAGGGTCTTAGCTAGCCCGAACGACCGACCCTGAGCGAGGGTCTTAGCTAGCCCGAACGATTGATACCGGAGCAAACCTGTGTCCTAAGGGCATGAGCGATCTTTATTCGTCATGACCGTCAGGCCTCAGCCATGGACGGGCTAGACCTTGAAGGCTTGCTGGCGGACGAGCCGGGTAAGGGTCTCCGGATATCAAAGTTGACTAGTTGATACGACTAAGTGAGTGACTCGACGCTCATGGTTGACTGTCCAAAAGACTTAGATTGATTTATAAGTTGCTTTTATAACATGCCCGAGCCCGAGAGAATGTTGACAAGCCTAAGACCGACTAAAAGGAGGACACTAAAGTCCATCTGAGGAAATAACCGGGCAGCAAAGCAAAAATGCATCAATGCAAGAAAATTGAAAACGGAACTTCATATTAAAATAAGGCCCGAGGCCATTAGAGCAATTACAGGCCTAGACGGCCGAGTCTAAAAGGAAAGTAAATTACATTCTACGTAAAGGGAGGGAAGACATCTTCGGGGATGAGCTCCTGCACCCGGGTCGGCCTCACAGCATTAGGAGGCAGATCTTCAGGGATGTGTCCGGCCTCCTTGAGCTGTTGCAGAGTGCTCTCGATGCCATATTTGAACATGTTAGTGAAGGGCTGGAGGCTTGTTCTCGTGACTTAGAGTGCATTTGGGCTTGCCTGGATCGGTCTGGTGACCGATCAGGGAAGTTGGCACGGTGCTCCTTCGTGGATCGATCTGGTGAACGATCCAGCGATGGCCGATCGGTCTGGTGACCGATCAGGGAGCATACAGTTCACCTGCTGCTCTGCTCCGGATCGGTCCGGTGACCGATCAGGGAGCATCCAGTAGGTTTTAGGGACCTTACTGATCTGCTCCTGATCGGTCTGGTGACCGATCAGGGATACTGTTCAGATCGGTCTAGTGAACGATCATTTGTCACAAGGTTCTCACTATAACCGATCAGGATGACTCCTGATCGGTCAGGAATCAGCCTGATCGGTCTAGTGACCGATCAGGCTGGAGCCTGATTGGTCTGGGGATCGATTTGGAGTGTGTAGCAGAATGCTGGATTGGTCTAGGGACCAATCAAGAGTGTGCAGAAGACTGCTGGATCGGTCTGGTGACCGATCAGGGTCCTCCCTGATCGGTCTGGCGACCGATCAGGAGCAGAACTTTAATTCAAATACTCTGTCAGAAGTGTCTGATCGCGTCTGTTTCTCTGTCGATTCTCTGATACATTGCTGATTTCATTTGATATGCATTGCTAAGCCTCTGTTGGAGTGTGCAGGTGATAGCAGGTGATTCAAACACTCAAGGAGGGTCAATGGGAGGCTTTCCTTGGAGCAGGTTTGTTTGTTTCTCCTTCTCAGGTTTCAACGGCAACTGAGGCATGGCTGGCGACTGACGGAGGCTCAGCTGGAGAGGGACTTCAGTGGACTGAGTACTCAGGGAGGTCAGTGGGTTCAGGCTGTGCTCAGGGGATGCTGATGGAGCCTGGCGATGAAGCAGGAGCTTAAGAGGAAGATGAGAAGCAGAGGAGGCAACAAGGAACTAACAGGAAAACAAGCAAGTGTGGCTGTGGGTTTCGCTGTTGTTGTTGTGCTCCTTGTGTAGCTTCTCTCTTGAGCTTTCTTGCTACTGTCTTGTGAGAGGTTCCTCCTTAGTCTCGTGTGCTTACCTTGTATTCATCTACTGAGGCGATTGTGGAGAGGTTTCTCCACCGAGAAGGAGACGCTTGATATTCGGTGTTCACCGGGGCTTGATCTGCCGACGATCAAGGGATCGCCCACCTCACGGGCACGCCAAGGAGTAGGGGCAAGTTATCCCCGAACCTTGTACATCACGGTGTTAGCGTTTGTTTGGTTTGCGTTTCCTTCTCTGCGTTGTTCTTTGTTCTGCATTTTCTTCCGCTGCTAATCTGATCACGCAGAAAACTTCAAAGTGCAACTTGTGGGTGTCTGGCTACATTCACCCCCCTCTCTAGCCATCCAAGGTCCAACAACTATCTCCTCGAGGGTACCTCTGGCTCGGGAGCTATCCGAGGAGGCTCACGATCTGACAGCTCCTCCACCTGGCCGCACTCCTTCCAGAGCCTCAGGCCCTGGCTTGGTGCCACCTCGCTCGAGGGCATCGACTTCTGGCTCGGTGCCACCTCGCTCGGGGCCTCGACTTCCGGCTCGGCGCCACATTGCTCGGAAGCCTCGGTGGATCCCTCCAGATCTAAAGCTGTGGCTACTCTTTTGGCGATGCAGTCCCCTCCTCGACTCCCAGTGGATCTGTAGCTTCCCTCGGCGGTCAACTTGACCCAGATCATCCAACCCTAACCGATCAATCTGCACGGTCGGCTGGTCGCGAGCTGGGATCAGGGGATGACCACCACCCACGAGAGGAGTCCACTGAGCCTGACCGACATCTTTTTCCTGGATGCCACTCAAGTATGCCTTTCTTTTCTTTGTTACTCATAACTTTGCTTGTAACATTTGTTTTTATACAATTTTGGGTCGCCTGTCGAGCGGTCACCCAATCCCTGGTCAACAACACCAGGAGCGCCGGGCGACAGAGATGAGGATAAAGGAACTGGAGACTCAGTTGACTCACTGCACTCTTCCTCCCGGCGAGGAGGGCATGGAGGTCCTCCGCTCAGAAATAGCCACTCTGAAGGCGCAGCTGGAAGAGGCTGACACTCGGGCAGAGGAGGAACATGCCCTACTGGCGTCTGCTTCTCGGGAAATAGACCAGCTGGTCGTTCGACTAGAGGGCACAGAGGCTCAGAAGAAAACAACCCTCACCCGACAGGCCTGAGTCCGCTCTGACCTGGATAAGAAGACCACCGAGGCCTAGGCCCTAAAGGAATAGTTGAAGGAGTCGTCCTCTGCCCACTATTCGACACAACTGGCCCTGACAAATAAGGAGACAGAGCTGGCGGCTAAGGAGGAGGCCTTTAAGGCCCTGGAGGCTCAGCTGGTGGCCCGAGAAGCAGAAATAGCGGAGCGGGATGCAGAGATTGCTAGGTTGAAGGGCGAAATGGAGGCCTACAAGTCGGGAGAGCCGGCTCGGCTAGAGGAAAGTCGACTAGCATACCTCCGGTCGGAGCTCTTCTACCGACAGTTGGCTCGCTGCATCTCTGACTCGTGCCATGCCCAGCTTCACTCACTGGGACTTCAACCTAGGCCTCCAAGCTAAGACCTGGCTTCACTCACCAGGGTTTCGATCACCCGGCTTCACTCACCGGGATTTCAACCTAGCTTCACTCACTTGGATTTCGGTCACCCGGCTTCACTCACCGGGACCCGGCTTCACTCACCGGGACCCGGCTTCACTCACCGGGACCCGGCTTCACTCACCGGGATTTCAACCTAGCTTCACTCACTAGGATTTCCATCACCTGGCTTCACTCACCAGGACCCGGCTTCACTCACCGGGATTTCCATCACCTAGCCCTCCAAGCTAGGACCTTTCCACACCTAACCCTCCAAGTTAGGATTTTTCCATGCCTAACCCTCCAAGTTAGGACTTTTCACACCTAGCCCTCCAAGTTAGGATTTTTCTACAACTAACCCTCCAAGTTAGGACTTTTCACATGCCAGCGTGTGATCTCCCGATCCACCTGGACTTAATCCGAATTCAACCAAACTTGAATCAAACTTAAATCGGTGTCAAACACCAAAACAACAATCAGGGCCAGACTGCATCAACAATAGTCACTCGGCGGCGTTTTCTTGTGAGTCCCTCTAAGGCTAGTTGCTCAACCTCTGCCTCCACCGTCGGTGTCTCCATTTCCAAGTCCACCACTTGGGGCTCTATTTCTGAATCCCTCGCCAGTGGCTCCCCTCCCGAGTCGCCCCCAGCGTTCTCTGACTGCTCTGGGACCGGAGCACTATTTACCGGTGGCATTTCCCGGTTTGCCAGCTCTTCCGCCGCTCGGGCGTTCAACTCTGCCTCATCCAAGCCGAGCTCGTCAGCAAGGATGGTGTTCCACATGGTTTCAGCTGCAACACAGAAAGAGCTTTAGTTAGCACTAAAAGGCTCAAAGAAAGAGTAAGAACTTACCGAAGGTGACAGGTAGAGCGGAAGGGGTGTGGCTCAGCTGAAAGATGTACAAAACGCCCTCGCTTAGCAAGCGGCCAGCATGGAAACGAAGCCCTCCGATCTTGGAGAAGGCTAGCTGAAAGGCCGGCTCTGAGCGATAGCATTTAGGCATGTAAGGCTGATTGGGTAGATCTTCTACCTACTCGGCCAGCCAGCTTGCGGGAGGTGCACTATTCATATAAAAAAAATGGGTCTTCCAACCCTTATTCGAAGAGGGAACTTTATATAAAAAAGTCGACTTGGCTCGGGCCTGGAAGAAAAGTTGTCCAACTCTTGCTTTTTAGGGTAATAGAAGAAATGGAAGACCCTGGGGTCAAGAGAAATACGGTAGGTGGAGAAGATAACTACGGTACCGCATAGGATCCAGATGGAGTTCGGGGCTAGCTGAGAGAGAGGTATTTGAAAATACCTACAAACTTCTCTGATGAAGGGATGAAGGGGGAATCTCAACCCGGCCAGGAAGTGATCCTTGAAAATAGTAAAGTAGCCTAAGGGGGGTTGATGGGGTCAGTTGCGTCGATTGGGAAGGGCCAAGAGGTGGTCTTCTGGGATTTGGAAGTCCGACCGGATGGTTTCTAAATGGCCGAGGGTCATGGTTGAAACGGTGGTAGTGTACCACAAGCCGATTGAAGAGGTTGACTCGACCATTGGGTCGGGGTCGGGGTCGGAAGTTGTAACTATGAGATCGAGAAGAAAAAGAATACCTAGGGCTCGGGCAACCGGAGATGAAGAAAGGCAGACGATAGGGTTCGCCGGAAAACACAGAGAGCTAGGACGCACGGTGGTTGGATAACGGAGATCGGACAGGAGGAGAAGCAAAAACGAAAAGTAAACGCGGAAGGGGAGAATAATAGCAACCCACTGATGACTGCCCATTATCAAGTGTGTCACGAATAAGCCTTAAATTTAGATATTTATAAATTGAAAACCCTAGCTCACAAAATTAAAATATAGTACAGGGGCCTCAAGTCGTATTTTTCCAATGACTAGTTAAGGATGTTTAGTTCGAGCTTGAAGTTGTCGTTTGTTTTGGGTTTTCTAGTAAAATGGGGGTTTTTGCGATAAAGAATGAAACAACAATACGAAACAGAATAGAATGAGCTCAACTAAGCATGGAACGAATTGGGAATTGCAAGAGTACACTTAACCTATTTAAAACTAAGCAATTCGATTTCAAACTATTGAATTAAAACTTAAGATCTAAACTTAAATGCAGGGAATTAATTGCAGAGAACTAATTGCAAGGAACTAATTACAGAATAATGAAAACTAGATCAAAATATTGCTTAAGAACTTGGCTTGAAGTGCAATGGAAACAAACTCGAACAACTTGAAAAATTAAGTGCTTAAAACCAAGAGTTATCCTAAATTGAATATCAAACCAGTTCATTGTCAAGACTTCCCCTTGCCGTCACACAAAGGATGAGCTAGAAACCCTCTGAACTCAAAAACCAATGAAGAAAATCTCCTTTGATTAGTTCACAATGAATTGGAATGAACTGCTCGTCCTGATCGGTCACGGGACCGATCAGGACTTCTTCTTATCAGATTGGGGACCGATCAGATGAGTCTCTGTCCAATCGCAGTGATCGATCAGAAGCTGAGAAACTCCGCGATCTCCTCCATCTTGATACGCCGAGTGTCGATCTCGCTCTGATACTCTCAGAAACCTTCGGAGAACCCCTCATTCTGCTCTGATTGCTCCGCTCAATGAAGACAGCCGCGATCAGATGGAAGCGATCAGTGGATCGGAACTCCGGCGAAACCCTCCCCTGAGCTCCTCTCAGTGACAAAATTGAATGCAAACTAAACTGGAAATCGATCTTGATGATCTAAAATCTTGAAAACAAACGTGGAATTGATGTGGCCGCGCGGATCGGAAAAGAAGCTGAAGAAAACAATGAAGAACATAGCAGAAACTGGAAGAACACGTGACCCCTGCGACGACCACCAAGCTGGGAGAGGGAATTCTATTTTTAATTAATCCCATTTGAAATTGGACGGTCGTGATCATCCTCGCCTCATCCAACGGTCGGATCGTCTCGGATTGAGTCCAAACTTCCTAGATCTCCATCAATGGCTCTGATCTACTTCTCCTTAGCTTGGATCAATCAGATCTGCGACGGATGGCTCAAATCTTCCTTTCTTTTGAATGGATGGTTGAAACTCCCCTTAAGCTTGATCTAATGGTCAGATGGACTCTAATTTAGTTCAAAGGTTCAGATCTTGATCTATGGACTTGATTAACTCTACCTTGGGCTCGGATTGATCAGAAGCTGACAGATGGCTCAGATCTCACCGTTTCTTGATTGGACGGCCCACAGTTATCCACCTCTTGATCCCCTTGATCGAAGCCAAGTCTGAGCTCAAGTCTGATCCAATCTGATCTAGGTTCATGGTCATTTGAAGCCTACAAAATTATATTCAAATTTTAGTGCCAAAACATCTCAAATCTACAAAAATTTGCATCCAAAGCTAAAATAGAGGTAATTCATGAAACCTAATGTAAATGCAAACTTAAGCATATAAAAGTGGATCAAAATATGGATTTGAGAGCCTAAAATGATTAACAAAATGGTAATTATCACCCACCTATTTATACTGTAGTAAAACTCAGGAGGACCGTTGGATGTGCGAAGTGAAAAAGGCGGGATTAAATCCTGACCGTCGGTTTCCCGCCCTTACCAATGCTTCGAGACACTCGCCCTGACGCCGCACGAGTCTGACAAGTGACGCCTCGTTGCCAGGGAACTCCAGTCGGGGAAAGAAGCGTGGCAAGAGCATTAAGACGCGTGACAAGAGCGTTAAATGTTGATTTGACCAAGGATTCAACCCATAATGATTGAGATTTGGAGGACATAACGAACGCCAGGACGATGACGTCAAGGATGTCCGACCGGGCGAATAGCCTAGTCGACTCATCACCTCCTTCGACTAGACTTGAAGGGGAGGCTTGTGATCCGATCGGATATGTCATCTGACCTGGTAGGAAGCCCGGTAAGGTCAGGACTCGGTCGAGCAAAGATAGGTGGGCTCGCCAGAGGTCAACCTCGTCTGATGGATCAAAATTCGAGGTTACTCAGATTTGGTTCGGTCGGCAGTGGTCGGTTGGATATCCATGATCGGCTGACTCTGGGTCGGAGGATTCAGTCGGGCGGACGGGAAAGCATGTGCCCGGCTCCCAGACGACCTAATCGCCTTGTCAACAGAATCATTCACCCCGCTCTAAGAAGCGACTCGCACAGGCTGGCTGTCCGGTCAAGCATACCCAGCTGGGCGGTCGAGCTAGCAGATCACAGATGACTTGCCCACCCAAGAGCCATTGATGGTCGAAAGACCTAACTCATCCGGGTGACCGCTCTCACTTAGTCGGTCATACCCTGATGGACTCACAGCTATCTAATCGGTCAACCCCGAGTGACTGAGTGACTATTCCTGGTCGGCCGGCCAATCTGTATAGAATAGTCATCGCACCTAGTAAGATTAGCCAGGGTGACCCTACTGTCCCAATGGTTTAATCATGATCAAGCTTTTAAGATCCTCCAGATCTTCTCATTATAAGATCCTCATCCAACGGTCGGATCGTCTCGGATTGAGTCCAAACTTCCTAGATCTCCATCAATGGCTCTGATCTACTTCTCCTTAGCTTGGATCAATCAGATCTGCGACGGATGGCTCAAATCTTCCTTTCTTTTGAATGGATGGTTGAAACTCCCCTTAAGCTTGATCCAATGGTCAGATGGACTCTAATTTAGTTCAAAGGTTCAGATCTTGATCTATGGACTTGATTAACTCTACCTTGGGCTCGGATTGATCAGAAGCTGACAGATGACTCAGATCTCACCGTTTCTTGATTGGACGGCCCACAGTTATCCACCCCTTGATCCCCTTGATCGAAGCCAAGTCTGAGCTCAAGTCTGATCCAATCTGATCTAGGTTCATGGTCATTTGAAGCCTACAAAATTATATTCAAATTTTAGTGCCAAAACATCTCAAATCTACAAAAATTTGCATCCAAAGCTAAAATAGAGGTAATTCATGAAACCTAATGTAAATGCAAACTTAAGCATATAAAAGTGGATCAAAATATGGATTTGAGAGCCTAAAATGATTAACAAAATGGTAATTATCACCCACCTATTTATACTGCAGTAAAACTCAGGAGGACCGTTGGATGTGCGAAGTGAAAAAGGCGGGATTGAATCCTGACCGTCGGTTTCCCGCCCTTACCAATGCTTCGAGACACTCGCCCTGACGCCGCACGAGTCTGACAAGTGACGCCTCGTTGCCAGGGAACTCCAGTCGGGGAAAGAAGCGTGGCAAGAGCATTAAGACGCGTGACAAGAGCGTTAAATGTTGATTTGACCAAGGATTCAACCCATAATGATTGAGATTTGGAGGACATAACGAACGCCAGGACGATGACGTCAAGGATGTCCGACCGGGCGAATAGCCTAGTCGACTCATCACCTCCTTCGACTAGACTTGAAAGGGAGGCTTGTGATCCGATCGGATATGTCATCTGACCTGGTAGGAAGCCCGGTAAGGTCAGGACTCGGTCGAGCAAAGATAGGTGGGCTCGCCAGAGGTCAACCTCGTCTGATGGATCAAAATTCGAGGTTACTCAGATTTGGTTCGGTCGGCAGTGGTCGGTCGGATATCCATGATCGGCAGACTCTGGGTCGGAGGATTCAGTCGGGCGGACGGGAAAGCATGTGCCCGGCTCCCAGACGACCTAATCGCCTTGTCAACAGAATCATTCACCCCGCTCTAAGAAGCGACTCGCACAGGCTGGCTGTCCGGTCAAGCATACCCAGCTGGTCGGTCGAGCTAGCAGATCACAGATGACTTGCCCACCCAAGAGCCATTGATGGTCGAAAGACCTAACTCATCCGGGTGACCGCTCTCACTTAGTCGGTCATACCCTGATGGACTCACAGCTATCTAATCGGTCAACCCCGAGTGACTGAGTGACTATCATAGTTTGCAGAATCGCGATCCTGGATCGTAGGATCGTACGATCCTACGATCCTACGGCAGAAAACGATCCAGAATCGCGCAGAATCGTTTTTGTAGTAGGATCGCAGCAGGATCGGTAGGATCGGACAGAATCGGACAGGATCGTATAGGATCGGACAGGATCGGAACAGAATCGGAACAGGATCGATGAAAGCTTTAAAAGGTCATAACTTTTGACTCGGATTGAACCACGTGACCTATAATATATCAAATTGAAACTCGTTCAAAGATCTACAAGTTAGTTTTAAGATTGAATCCCAAAAAATATTGTTTAAAGCCTTTTCAGAGGCCCAGAAGATTATTAATCTTTTTTATTATTTTTTTATCTTTTACATCGTTAGTGTTAGTGTTTTAAGATTATTTAAATATCTATTTAATTATTTTTTAGTTAGTTTTTGATTAATAATATTATGTTATATCTTTTTTCTAAAATGATGAGTCTTTAGATGTCTATTATCTAATAGGTTGACAATTAAATTGGATCATCTTGTAATAAATAGAATATTCTTGAAGTTAAACGTGATTATTTTCATTATAGTGTTAATAAAAATTGTATATTTTTTCATTTTAAGGGTTTTTGATAGGATCGTACGATTTTACGATCCGATCCTGACCGATCCGATCCTGACCCCAAATCGATCCTGTGTAGGATCGCGATTCTACGAACCTTGGTGACTATTCCTGGTCGGCCGGCCAATCTATATAGAATAGTCATCGCACCTAGTAAGATTAGCCAGGGTGACCCTACTGTCCCAATGGTTTAATCATGATCAAGCTTTTAAGATCCTCTAGATCTTCTCATTATAAGATCCTCATCCAACGGTCGGATCGTCTCGGATTGAGTCCAAACTTCCTAGATCTCCATCAATGGCTCTGATCTACTTCTCCTTAGCTTGGATCAATCAGATCTGCGACGGATGGCTCAAATCTTCCTTTCTTTTGAATGGATGGTTGAAACTCCCCTTAAACTTGATCCAATGGTCAGATGGACTCTAATTTAGTTCAAAGGTTCAGATCTTGATCTATGGACTTGATTAACTCTACCTTGGGCTCGGATTGATCAGAAGCTGACAGATGGCTCAGATCTCACCGTTTCTTGATTGGACGACCCACAGTTATCCACCCCTTGATCCCCTTGATCGAAGCCAAGTCTGAGCTCAAGTCTGATCCAATCTGATCTAGGTTCATGGTCATTTGAAGCCTACAAAATTATATTCAAATTTTAGTGCCAAAACATCTCAAATCTACAAAAATTTGCATCTAAAGCTAAAATAGAGGTAATTCATGAAACCTAATATAAATGCAAACTTAAGCATATAAAAGTGGATCAAAATATGGATTTGAGAGTCTTAAATGATTAACAAAATGGTAATTATCACCCACCTATTTATACTGCAGTAAAACTCAGGAGGACCGTTGGATGTGCGAAGTGAAAAAGGCGGGATTGAATCCTGACCGTCGGTTTCCCGCCCTTACCAATGCTTCGAGACACTCGCCCTGACGCCGCACGAGTCTGACAAGTGACGCCTCGTTGCCAGGGAACTCCAGTCGGGGAAAGACGCGTGGCAAGAGCATTAAGACGCGTGACAAGAGCGTTAAATGTTGATTTGACCAGGGATTCAACCCATAATGATTGAGATTTGGAGGCCATAACGAACGCCAGGACGGTGACGTCAGGGATGTCCGACCGGGCGAATAGCCTAGTCAGTCGGACTCATCGCCTCCTTCGACTAGACTTGAAGGGGAGGCTTGTGATCCGATCGGATATGTCATCTGACCTGGTAGGAAGCCCGGTCGGGTCAGGACTCGGTCGAGCAAAGATAGGTGGGCTCGCCAGAGGTCAACCTCGTCTGATGGATCAAAATTCGAGGTTACTCAGATTTGGTTCGGTCGGCAGTGGTCGGTCGGATATCCATGATCGGCAGACTCTGGGCCGGAGGATTCAGTCGGGCGGACGGGAAAGCACGTGCCCGGCTCCCTTGAAAAAGGGGGGTACCAAATATGTAGTGGAACTCCAGTCGGGCATGCCCAACCAGACGACCTAATCGCCTTGTCAACAAATCATTCACCCCGCTCTAAGAAGCGACTCGCACAGGCTGGCTGTCCGGTCAAGCATACCCAGCTGGTCGGTCGAGCTAGCAGATCACAGATGACTTGCCCACCCAAGAGCCATTGATGGTCGAAAGACCTAACTCATCCGGGTGACCGCTCTCACTTAGTCGGTCATACCCTGATGGACTCACAGCTATCTAATCGGTCGACCCCGAGTGACTGAGTGACTATTCTTGGTCGGCCGGCCAATCTGTATAGAATAGTCATCGCACCTATTAAGATTAGCCAGGGTGACCCTACTGTCCCAATGGTTTAATCATGATCAAGCTTTTAAGATCCTCCAGATCTTCTCATTATAAGAAAAATACACCTGTCATAATCATATCCTGACAGAACAGCAGACATTAATTAGGATTAGAAGTGACAGCTTGGACAGACTGTCAGACGACTGTGTCAGACCCTCGGGAAAGCTAAGGCTGCCAGAAGATCAGTATATCAGTAGGTTAGTTTTTAATGAGAAAAAATAGACTCGGCAAGACAGGGATCTCTTCCCCTATATAAAGCCTCCTTTGTGCTTCATAGAGGGGGTTCCTGCTGCTGAAATTTTCTTCTCCACCTCTTGTGTTCCCGTTTTGGTCCGACGACTCAACTCCGTCCTGCTAACCTTTGATCCGAACCCCGACTCACACATCGTTCAACCCGAGCGTCTGACTGAGTTATCTTGGTTCGATCAAGTCATCTGAATGAGAATCTTCCCTACTTGTCGAGAGGATCACTATACTAAAGAAAGAAAAGATAACAAAGTAGATTTTTAAATTCTTAACCCAACATCATCACATATTCTGATTTCGAATTCTAAATAAAAAATTATACTTCTTTGAAATGGAAAGAATCACGTTAGATTAATCACTGACCGGGCATGCATCAATATTTTAAGTTAGTTGATAAAGAAATTAAGTTTAATATATCTTATATTTTTAATATGAATAGATCATTCTAGTTAATTGGAAGTTGAAAAGATTAACATTGATTAATGTGAACTTAACAAGTTAATTCAAAGCTAAGAAGTCAAAATTTGTATTTAGCAAATTACTTGTCTAACAAGACAAGTCGAACACATAAAAATCAAAAGGATAAAGCACAAGAAAAAAAAAACTAAATTAAATAGTCAAAGCATCAAGTAAATACGGATTCAAATATTATATTGGATTAGATAGTAAATGAATCGGGAAACATTTGTGATGAGCTGTTTAGAAGTCCAACGTTTTAAAATTCACGTACCATTTGAATGAAAAATTTCTATAAAATATATCGTAAATAGGAATTCAATTACGGATGTCTGAAATACCGACTGATCACCCTATCACTATCATAACCCGGAGCACAAATTCAAATATTATATGACGACGACAACAACGAGTCTTTCTCATTTTACTAAATTAATACACAATAAATACATTTTTTTATTTATATTCTTATCTGTTTGTAAATTTCATCATCATGTAACAATTTCATTCGTAAATGACTGCGTTCGTTCGTTCGTTCGTTCGTTCGTTCGTTCGTTTGTCTTCGACACGCACGGCTTCCTCCGTGAACAGAACGAGGACACAGAATCCACCGCCAGCCAGCGCCGCCGCCGCCACCCGGACGGCCAACTTAACCGGCCACAGCGTGATCTCCGACGACGCTCTCCAGCCGAACACGAGCACGAGCGAGGCGGACAGCGCCCAAGCCGCCGCCCTCACCCTCGCCTTTTCGTCCGGCGATCCGACGGCCCCCTCGCCCATCAGCCGCTCCAACTTCCCGAGCAGAAGGAAGAGGAGCAGCAGGTCGGCGTAGCAGAACAGCGCGAAGGCCATCGCCGGAGGATCGCCGCGCGCCACGTACGCCGACACCGCGGCGTTCAACGCGAGGCTGACCGCCGAAAGCGAGACGAGATCAGGGCGCATCGAGATCGAGCTGACCAAGCGAGCAACTTCGGTGAAAGTGTTACTGCATTCGCCTTCCATGAAGAGAGAGAGAGTGTGTGTGTTCTTAGCTTTCGTTAGCTTCAGGTGGAAGAGCCATATATAGATATGGAGTAATGATTGGGAGAGTGAATTTGGGAGAGTGAATTTGGGAGAGTGAATGACATGCAATTAATGTGTACACATCCGATCGTCGATCGGACACCACCGATGGCCTCTGATTATCGTCCTGAATCAAACTATACCTTCGGAGGACGGTGAACTCGTCAGGATCGCCGGCAACGGTGACCCTATCGAAATCGACGGTCAATGATGCGAGATCGCAATTGCGGCGATCCCCGACGGGTTCACCGTGCCCCCCAGGGTATAGTTTGGTTCGGGACGGCGGCCGAAGGCCGCCAGTAGTGTCCGATCGACGATCGGACGTGTATACAATAATTACCACGTCATTCACTCTCCCATTCACTCTCCCAAATTCACTCTCCCTATAATTACTCTATAGATATGTATATGTATAGCCAACCAAACTTTAAGATCAAGAAATACACACCGACTTAGAAATTACTCAAAAAGCGTGTTGCCTGATAAAATAAGACTATTACTCAAAAAGCGTGTTGTCTGATAAAAATAAGACTACAGACATTATTATAATATATAACAATTTAAATCCGGATAAAATCTTGATAAACTACTTCCCAGTACCCAGTTGTATCATACGCAAATTACTGCGTTCGTTGGTTCATTCCTCTTGAACAACAGGAGGAGGGCACAGAATCCACCGCCTGCTAGCGCCGTCGCCGCCGCCCGGATCGCCAACTTAAGTACTGGCCACGGCCCGATCTCCGATGACGCTCTCCAGCCTAACACAAGCGCGAGCGAGGCGAGCAGCACCCCAATCGCCGCAGTCACCCTCGCCCTTTCCGCTGGCGATCCGCCGGCGCCGGCGCCATCGTCTATCAGCCACCGAAACCTCCTGAGCAGAACGTAGACGAGTGTCAGGCTGACGTAGGAGAACATCAAGAAGGCCTCGGCCGGCGGATCGTCGAGCACCATGTACACCAAGACTGCGGTGCTCAAAATGAGGCCGCCCGCAGGAAGGGAGAGGAGAGGGCGCATCGAAGCCTGGTTGGGTTCGCCTCGGTAGCTGAGAGCTTGGAGTTTTACGAGTGATATAGATGTATATGTATATATATATATCCTTATCCTATATATATATATATATATATATATATCCTTGCGCTTTCCTAGATTTTAAGGTTCCAAGCGAGGTTTGAACATGTCTTAGATTCCAGAAGCAACGTGAGGAACGCGAGGAAGCCTACACAATTCGTCGGCCGATCCGCCATTGATTCATCCGGGCGGATGGGATGAAGAACGATCCGTTGGCTGGCAGCCGTAGTTACGAAAAGCCAACAAGTCTATGGGAAAAGCAACGTGAGGAACGCGAGGAAGCCTACACAATTCAACGGCCGTAGTTACGAAATGTCAACAAGTCTAGGGGAAAGCGACCGGGACGGCGTCATCCAAGTGGGAAGGCGGCGATATATGCCGTGAACAACTGAATCATGTTAGCAATGAGAATATTTAAGGATCGCCTCATTGATGATCGATTATTTTCATCGCTAAAAATAGATCAATGGAATTTTAATTACATTGCTAATTAGCGATGAAAAATAATATTTTAGTAATGAAATTTATTCTTCCGTTGTTAATTTAGCGATAGATAAATTAGTGAAGAAAAATTAAATATTATCATTAATTTAAATTCATAGACCAAACGATACTATTCCGTAATGCTCTAGCGACGGATTTAATATCCGTCGTTAAAATCCTTATGAAAATTTAAATTTTTTATTAAAAATTAGAGATGAAAATTTAAATATCCGTTGCTAAATTTCGATCGCTAAATTACTTAAAATTTTGATAATTGAGATATCAAACAAACATAGGGGATAAGTGTCTATTTATATCAGTTAACATACCTCATAAAAGGCCTATGTTGGAATTGACAAGAGAAAATTTTAATGGACGAAGACTACAGCATCTCTTTGAAAAAACAATTTCTTTTGATTCGGACATTCAGCAGAAGATTAATGGAGGAATCTTTGGAGGATATTTTATTAATTATAATTTATATAAGATTTTAAAAACTTTAAACAAGGGTACTATAGTAATTTCATATTAAAATTTGAGAGGAAAAGAAATTGTACACGAGGATTCCGACATTCAAATTTAATCCACCGATGATAAAACTGAGGCTCAAGCCCACCCCCAGTATCTTCCAGTGTCCGAAACACAAGGAAATACTGATACAATTACTTCTAAGATTCGGAAAAATCTTCCTTTAAAATCTTTTATTTTCACTAAACATTTTAAGAATGTCACTCTTCCGTCGGGAAAATTGTTAGTGCAATCGACCCAAGTTTGATCGGATAGATCATGAATTCTGATGTGTGTGTTAATATGATTAAGTTAGATTTTCATGTTGGTTTGATGTGTGTGTTTGAGCAAGGTTGTAAAAATCGCTAGGCGGTAGTCGGGCGGAGGACTACCGCCTAGCGCCTAGTCGGCGCCTAGGCGGCGCTAGGCGACATTAGGTAGCACCACGGTGGGGTGTCGCCTAGCGCCTAGGCGGCCGCCTAGGCGGCCGCCTAGGCCGACTTTTACAACAATGCGTTTGAGTTTTGCAGGACTTGGTGAACCACACATGAGGAACAACGGAATGAAACATCCAGGGGACGAAAGCCGAAGGAAGAGGACTTCAAAGGGTCAATCGAGAAAGTAGACTTCAAAGGGTCAACCGAGAAAGTAGACTTCAAAGGCATATATGAAGGATGACATGGAGACAAGCCGCGAACTTATGTGTGCATCCGAGGGACGAAAACCGAAGAAAGAGAATTTTAAGGGGTAAAACGAGGAAGTGGACTTCAAGACATACGCGAAGGATGGACTCCAGAGAGGTTGAGAGTGAGGTTGTAAGTTGGGCAGTCGACTGGCAAGGGAAGCAGTCGACTGACACCTCTGAGAGTGAACTATAGGGAACCAGTCGATTGATCTTTATGTGAGTTCGAACAACATGTAGCAATCGACTAGTATGGAAACCAGTCGACTAGTCTGTTTGAATTTCAGCCATTGGCTGGACACCAGTCGACTGGTCCTGGTGGTAGTCGACTGGTGTCGAGACTGAGCTATTTTGTTAACAGTTCTATCCTCTATTTAAAGAGGAACTTGAGACTTGAGAAGAGTTAGTTGTGTTGTGTGTAAAATCCTATTACTCAAGTGCTTAAGCTCCCAAGTCTTCTCTCTTCCTCAAACCCTAGTTTTAATCTTGTAAAGGGATGAGAGACTTTGTGAGAGGTTACACTCCATCGAGAAAGAGTGAGCTCTAGCCAAAGATTGCCGAGAATTGATCCACCGAAGGAACAAGGGTTCGTCCACCTCAAGGACACACTGTGTAGTAGGAGCAAGCAATCTCCGAACTACGTAAGAGGTTAAGTGTTAGCATTGATTTTAATTGTAGTTTACATTTCCGCTTACGCACTAACCGTGTAGGAAGAAACCATCGATTCGGGTCATCGAGCTATTCACCCCCCTCTAGCCGGTCCGACGATCCCCAACAAGTAGTATCAGAGCGCAAGGTCGCCTTCAATTGGACAAACCGCCTAGAAGAGTATATTCATCAAAATGGTCGGCTCGCACATCCAACCACCAAAATTCAAAAAAATTCTCTTGGTGGAAGAAGAGGATGGAGGTATTCTTCAATATCAATTTTGATATTATGTTAATAATGGAAAACGATTTTGAAGTGCCTAGGGATCAAGAGAACAAGCTATTTGAAAAGATAAGATGAAGCAAGAAGCAAAGGATGATCATCTAGCAATTTCAAAAGCTATGCGCCATCTACTAAGCGTGCTTCCCCAACAAGAGGTAACAAGGATTGGGAGTTACTCAAGTGCCAAGAACTTATGGGAAAAGCTAGTAGAGATTCATGAGGGCATATTAGAAGCAGAGTTGGCAAAGAAAGACTTTCTCCGATCTCAACTCAACAACATCAAACTTGACAAAGGGGAGAAAGTATTTAACTTACAAAGAAAATGAAGAACCATCCACTTCATTAAAGGGTGAAGAAGAAGTCTCCAATATAAGGATTGAGGGGGAGGAAAGATAATCCTCAATACTGGAGCAAAAAGAAGTCTCTACCTCCACCAAAGCAAAATTCAAAGATCACATAATTTGCTTTGGGTGCAATGAAAAAGGACACTATAAGGACAAGTGTCCAAAGAGTAAGAAAAAAGAGATAAACCCTAAACCCAAGTCAATTCCTTTAAATTTTAACATGTGTTGTAGGGAAAAGAAGGAGAAGAGGCATATAAGGTGTTTCATGTGTGGTGAGCTAGGACACTACCACACCAAATACTCATAGAAAGGAGAATTCAAGAAATTAGAGCATTTGAGGAAGTGAGAGAAGAAGGAGAAGAAGAATAGCTCATATCAAGAGAGAGCTACAAGGGTAAGGGAGGTAATCCCTAACTTTAATTTGAAATGTAATTCAAAGTTAAACTCCTCCATGCATGTTAGAAATAATGAAAATTATTTGTCCATGCATAATTTTAGTTTTAGATATCATAATAAAAATAGGGTTAATGTTGCGTATCAAAACCCTAGGAATTCATACATCATGATAAACCTAGAACCTTTAGACCTAAGGACCAAGATATTAATCCCAAGTAGGGGAGACATATGCCTAGAATGGGTAAGTCTAGGAATGTCGAAGGTGGACATGTCGATTCTAGGTTTAAGAACTTAGAAAGGAAAAATCAAGCTTTGAGGACAAAGCTTGATAAATTAAAGAAAACCCTAGATAGATTCACTATTGGATCTAAGGATTTAGGTATGGTGTTGGGTGGTAAAAATCCAACAATGATAGATCATGTCTAGGATACTGATCTAAATTCTCAAATGCTATGAAGAAGTCATATGCAAGGGTGACATATGACTATAGCAAAGGGAAGCTCAAGAATGACAAGGGAAAGTCATTTAAAGTGAAAAAGAAGAACTTAACCAAGGACAATGTGTCCACGGTTAAAAAAGTTAGGTTTGTAGGCCAAAAGTCATCGGAGGTACACCGGTGTGGCCTTGTGTTTATAGAAGAGTCACCTAGGGAGGTGGCTAAGGCTAAGAGCTCAAGGGGGAGCTCTAGGAATCAAGTTGGGACCCATGGTCAATAGATCTCGGGAGGATTTTTCACGAAAATCTAGATAGACCATGGAGTGTGTCAAAGGATTTGGAGATGGATTTGAGTCTCAATCCTAGAGATTTGACACATTTGAATTGAGTTTCATGCATAAATATATGACATTAGAGTCATATTATATGAAAATTAATTTTTGATGTATAGATGTCATATAAACCAATGCTAGGAGTGCATTGTGGTTTGGTATGAGCAGATACATCAAGAGGAAGTCAAAACTATGACTTTAGGTCAAGGTTTGATTGAATCATTTAGATAATTTTGAGTTCTGTATCAATCTTGAGATTGATGATAGATACATTTTTAATATATTTTTTCCAAATAGACACGAGTACCCCAAACCTCTCCACAAAATTTGAGAATTTTTGGAGAATTGTGAAATTAGTTATGCATGAATGAAATTGGGTTCAGAATGTTGAAAAAGCTGAAATCAGGGTATCAATCGATTGGTTCAGGGGGCAGTTGACTGGTAACAATGTTGTCTAGAAAGAGAATAGCTAGTGTATGATTTTTCGATAGGGAACAGTCGACTGAAAACTATCTCAGTCGACTGATACACGCTGAAATCGTATTTAGCTAGGTCAAAATGTGTCCTAATGATATTAAACTTGTGTATAATCTTATAGAGGGGTCAAGACACAACGTTTATACTTATTAGAGATTAAAGATTCAATAATTGCGATATTGTTGGAGTCCTTTTGATGTGTGGCAAAGGGGAGAAGTGTTAGGTTTATGTGGGAAACCAAACACGTCTTTACAAGAAATCTTAGGTCAAGGGAGAGCTTAGGAAAAGGGGGAGCACTGTTGCTCTTTTATTGGCAAAGAGGGAACATTGGAGAGGTTCTTAAAAAGTCTTTGTAAGTCCAACGTAGGGGAGCCTTGGAGAGGTTCTTCAAAAGCCCTTGTTGATAAAAATCCTAACTCATTGGGGAGTTTATGTGTGGGGGATGTCTTGTGATAGGATCCATGCATGTTTACATTGCATGATTGCATATGCACTGGCGGTATAAATCCAAGGTGTAGACTTGACAACGTAAGTCTAAATATTTATTTAGCATTGTATTTGCTATTTGTTTTCCCTGACTTAAACGAATTGTCAAACATTAAAAAGGGGGAGATTGTTAGGGCAATCTATGGTCCAGAGTGACAATGTGTTTTGATGTTTGGGCAAAGGATTTAAGTTAGGTTCAGCCTTGTATTTGATATATGTATGTGAGTGTGCAGGTTTGCAGGATACACATAAGCTTAGCTGGACGGCTTCGGGTCTAGTGAAGGATGGCATGAGGAGACAAGCCGTGGGTTGTATGCATCCGAGGGACCGTGGACAAAGCAGGAACAATGAGCCGAGGGAAGCACACTTCGAGGCATACGCGAAGGATGACATAAGGACGAGCCGCGGCTCGTATGCATCCGAGGGATAAGAGCTAAAGTCGAAGAAGGCTTGAAGGCAACAGGTCGAGGCTGCTAGATGAAGAGTCAGCTGAGTCGTGAGGGCCTGAGTGCTGAGCGAATTGTACTCGGGAAGGAAAACCCTAGGTTTAGGGTTTGGACAGTCGACTGCGGCTTGTAGCAGTCGATTGGTAGTTGAAACAGAAAGATCAGTCGACTGATCTTTTATGCAGTCGACTGGTGTCGGCTGGAATTTGAACGTTGGGTTGTAACATTCGGATTCGATTGGAACAAGTCGACTGGTGTTGGCACCAGTCGACTGGTAACGGCTAGTTCAGCCACGAGCTCTATTTAAGAGAGCTCGGTTTGGTTGGCTAGGGTTGACAAAATTGACTTTCGTTAATAGCCAATTAGTAGTATTTGTGCTCAGGAGTCTTGTGCAAGATGTGGTGAAGTTTCTCCACCCACAAGGAGCTACGCGAGCTAGCCGGAGGTCTTCCAGGGACTCATCCACCGACGGATCGAGATTGCCCACCTTACGGACTACTGTGGAGTAGAAACTTTATCTCCGAACCACATAAATTGGTTTGTCTTCTTTTGTGTTAGTTTTAGTTTATATTATTCTGCTTGCGCAAACTAACCGTGTAGGAAGAAACGATTGAATTTGGAGGCAACGAGCTATTCGCCCCCCTCTAGCTAGCGCACTGATCCCCAACAGTAACATTATCACATATTTGTGAAACACACCATAAGAAAGCTAGTAAGCAGCTTTAGCAAGAATAAAGAGGTAGCTTAAACAGTTGTGCATGCACGGTAAACGTATAATAGACTCAATGTGGTCCAATCCTTCTCCGGGAACCTATTTGCTTCAAGCCCCGGGCTATTTTTTTTTAATTCAGTTGTGTATACAATTTTTCTAGGAATTTAGTTTGGACTGACAAGTCACCAATCAAGAATAACGATCTTTAGTTTTCCTTCTTTTGAAATAATAGTTTGACCGTTATCAATAGGCAAAAGAGCCTTGGAACAATATTGGCTGCTGACATGTGTACACTAAAAGCATAGATCACAGTGGTTTCAGAATATGCTGATATAAGAAAGTACAAGTTTGATATTACCTTCTGAAAATATTACTTGAAAGTTCTGTATAACTTCCTCAAGAAAAGATTTGCAATGAGCTACATTCTCTGTGACAAAGTTGCATCTCTCAGTAGAATTTGGAGAATCTAGAGCATCTCTACAGAGCTTAGTAGCCTATTGCAATTAAATCAATTAGAAAAATAGGTCACTTAAAAGACTAAAAGAAGGCATGATCCATGTTAAATCCATTGAAGTAAAAAATATGCATGTGCAATAGTGAAGATGTAACTAGGTTACCTCAATAGCACAGATCAGACCAAGCTCATCCAAGCAATGGCAAATTTTGGCAAAGTAACTAGAGAGATTCTTTTTTGAAGCTTCAATAATGTCATCAGTGTCCTTGTACTTGCATACCGTTGAGTTCTGCAACTGAGCAACTGAGGCATCATACTGAATAAACATAAAAGGAATATATAACTATCTTGATAAGCAAAGTTTAATATAATAGAATGTAAAATAGGCACAATACACATAAAAATAAAGGAGATGAATGTGTGCCATACCTTATTCAACAATAGTTCAAGCCCTGCTTTCAGATCATCATGGACAAAAAACTTGGAGTCGAAGTATCTAATCACTTGTACAGCTGAAGGAACAAACAGTTCCATCTCACTTCTATCTTCCACGGTATAAATCTGTAAAGAATGATATAGTAGTGAGAATACAACTGGCCTAATTGATGCATGAAAATATCTTTAGATATTAAAAGAAAGAAAAGGACTAAATTCTGAACATTGGACCTTAGAATCAAGAGTGAGTTCCAGCTTCGATAATTGGTCTTCACAATCTGCATGTGATGATACACCTGACATTAACACAAATATCATTAGCAGATTCAAACAGTGTCCAACTATTAAATTGTATTTGAAACATTACAATGAAAAATCAACCAACTTCGTACACCGCAATCATGGTCTTCCCCGACCCCGTGTCCAGCACTGCGATCGTGTTCCGCTGCAGCGCCACTTCGTACACCGCAATTTGGTAACTGATACAAAATCAATCAAGTTCGAGAAATCAAACCCCGCACTTCTTCGGAGAATGAATATAAAACATACATCACGCCATTTAGAACAAGAAACTAAGAAAGAAGATTTGAAAAAAAAAATGAGAAGACCTAAGAAGAAGCTACCTTCTGGGCTCAAATTCTTGGCACTCCAGCCGCTGCTTCTTCGTCGGCACCGACAAACCTTCCTCCTCCGAAGGATCGCCGGGTCTCTTTGAGCATTTCATCAATTCCGCCGCGCCCCCCCCCCCCCCCCCCCCCCCCCCCCCCCCCTTGCATCCCTCGCTTTGTAAGTAGAAAAGCATAAACCCTCGAGGACAGCGAGCCGTTTTTTTTTGGGGCTTCAATCGGCTTTTTGGCCTGCCAATTAAACCACCTTATTCGTTTCGTAATCGTGTATCGTATTATAGAGAAAGTAGCAAAATAAATCATTTACCCAGACAAGAAAAATAATTATTTGTACAATCTTAATTCAAAATAGATGTCGATCAAGATAAATCTTTTCCTATATATATCAAAATTATCTTAAATATTTAAAATTTAACATTACTAAAAATAATAAAAAAGCTCAGAAAATAATTTAAACCGGTAAATTTTGGAGTCAAAAAATCGACGATTACCATTTTACAAATAACAAATGTAGATTTTTAAATTCTGAACACATGATCATCACATATTCTGTCTCCGAATTCCAAATAAAAATTTATACTCCTTTGAAAGGGAAAAAATCATGTTAGATTAAGCATTGATCGGGCATGCATCAATATTTTAATTTAGTTGATAAAGAAATTAAGTTTAATATATCTTATAGATATCAATATTTTAATTTAGTTGATAAAGAAATTAAGTTTAATATATCTTATAGATTAATCATTCTAGTTATTGGAAGTTTAAAAGATTAAGATTAAGATTGATTAATGTGAACTTAACAAGTTAATTAAAAGCTAAGAAGTCAAAATTTATATTTAGCAAATTACTTGTGTAACAAGACACGTCACCCACATAAATATCCAAAGATAAAGCACAAGAAAATAAACTAAATTAAATAGCCAAAACATCAAGCAAATACGAATTCAAATATTATGGTGGACCAGATAGCAAATGAATCTAAAGTGATCGATTCGACTCTATAAAAAATTTTTATCAAACACCAAGGTAAATCACAAAATGCTTACAGTGGAGGCTGTAGAAGTTCGTCTCAAGATTCGCGCCTCATTTGGATGAAAAATTCTTACAAAATATGTCATAGTTACAAATCGAACTGCGAATATCTGAATAACGATTAATCACTCTACCACTATACCATAATCCCATAGCACGAATTTAAATATTATACAACAACAACAATAAGTCTTTCTCATTTTACTAAATAAATACACAATAAATACATAATTTTTTTATTTATATTCTTATTTATTTGTAAATTTCATCATCATTTAACAATGTCATACGTAAATGACTGCGTTCGTTCGTTCATTTTTCTTCGACACGCACGGCTTCCTCCTTGAACAGAACGAGGCCGCAGAATCCACCGCCAGCCAGCGCCGCCGCCGCCACCCGGACGGCCAACTTAAGCGGCCACAGCACGATCTCCGACGACGCTCTCCAGCCGAACACGAGCACGAGCGAGGCGGACAGCGCCCAAACCGCCGCCCTCACCCTCGCCTTTTCCTCCGGCGATCCGCCGGCGCCCTCGCCCATCAGCCGCTCATACTTCCCGAGCAGGAGGATGAGGAGCAGCAGGTCGACGTGGCAGAACAGCGCGAAGGCCATCGCCGGCGGATCTCCGCGCGCCACGTACGCCGACACCGCGGCGTTCAACGCGAGGCTGACCGCCGCAGGCGAGACGAGAGGGCGCATCGAGATCGAGCTGACCAAGCGAGCAACTTCGGTGATGGAAGAGAGAGTGTGTTCTTGGCTTTCGTTAGCTTCAGGTGGAAGAACCATAGATATGTATATTTATAGCCAACCAAACTTTAAGATCAAGAAATACACACCGACTTTGAAATTAGTCAAAAAGCGTGTTGACTGATGAAAATAAAACTTATTGATTTAGCTAGTAACTAAATAAATAAATAAATAAATCTATATATATATATATAATATAATTCAAGAATATATGACTTCAAATATTATATGAACTAAAATATTATATCATAATAATAATAATCAAGTCTTTATTTTGCGAATTGAAAATATGAATAGGAAACATAATCTTGAATCTTTAAAACTATTACACAAGAAATACATATTTCTTTATTTATATTCATTCGTATTTATTTGTATGAACAATCAATGACAATATGACATCGACGCGTTTCTTCTAAATTTCATCATCATACATGACGATATCATACGTAAATGACCGCGTTAGTTCGTTCATTTTTGTGGTGCAGTCGTTAAGATAATAAGATGGCTTGGGTATCAACTTTCTCTGTCATCGACACGTTTCTTCTAAATTTCATCATCATATATGACGATATCATACGTAAATCACCGAATCAGGGGAGGCAAGGGTAGTAGTATAAAAAAGCAACCAAGTTCCTCGTATGCTCACTAAGGAAACTTCCTTACGGCAGCAATCAATGTACCACTCATCAACTCCTCTAGCTCCACACTAGTATTATACATCAAGATCAGTGTGAGCCTATATTTCTTCGTATTGCTGTAAATGAGTACATAAAAACAAACTCCTTGAAAAACAAACTCCTCTGTCAGACGTAATTGACTACTGCGTTCGTTGGTTCATTCCTCTTGAACAACAGGAGGAGGCCACAGAATCCACCGCCTGCTAGCGCCGTCGCCGCCGCCCGGATCGCCAACTTAACTGTCCACGACCCGCTCTCCGATGACGGTTTCCAGCCGAAAATAAGCACGAGCGAGGCGAACAGCGCCAAAACCGCCGCCCTCACCCCTCGCCCTTTCCTCTGGCGATCCGCCGGCGCCATTGCCCATCAGCCGCTCAAACTTCCCGAGCAGAATGAAGAGGAGTAGCAGCTCGACGTAGGAGAACAGCACGAAGGCCATGGCCGGCGGATCGTCGAGCGCCATGTACACCGAGACTGCGGTGCTGAAAGCGAGGCCGACCGCAGGAAGGGAGAGGAGATGGCCCATCGAAGCCTGGCTGGGTTCGCCTCCAAAGTTGAGAGCTTGGAGTTGTTATATCTAATAATATAATAATATAAATTTATTTTCTTTAATTTTTTTTAATTACATGACTCGTATAGATAATATATATATCCCTGTGCATCCCTATAAAAAAGGATGTAGAAGTCCCAAAGTGGAAGAATAAAGGATGTCAATCACAGGAAAAAAAATAATAAAATCAGGAAAAAGGAAAGGAGGAAAAAAAAATAAAAAAGGATGGAAAGGTGGGGGAAAAAAAAAAGAGAAGCATGAAGGATGTAGATCACAGAAGGCCAAACGGCGTGGGTCTCAAAAAGGAAGCACTCGCAAGATTATAGAAGCGAAAAGGCAATCACAAAAAGGCAATCACGATCCGGAACGCGCAGTCTTCGCGTCGTTGGCCGCCCGATGCCTCAGGGGAAGGCGGCCGGGACAGAATCTTCCACAGAGGGAAGTCAGGCGCATCCAAGCGGGAACGCAGTGATATACGTCGGAAACAACTAGATCATATTATCAATGAAAATAGTTAGCAATCGCCTCATCGATGATCGATTATTTTCATCGCTAAAAATAGATCGATGGAATTTTAATTAAATAGTTAATTAGTGATGTCTCTTCCTCTTGATCAAATCTGTAACTTTCATTAGCAGATTCGTTTTAAATGGTTTCCCTGGTTAAACTAGAGATTACCAAGGAATCATGCCTAGCACTAAATAGGGATATGAGAATGTTATGCTCTGTCTGGAATATAATCATGAAGTTGGAAATACAATCATGAAGTCAAAAATAATATTTTAGTAATGAAATTTATTCGTGTGTGTATATATATAGGGAAGCTCTCCTGTGGAACGGTTTTGCGCGACTCGTGCGGACCTGCCCTCGTGGCAAGTTTGCGTGGCACGAGGAGGAATTAAAAAAAACGCGGGGCGAAATTTTCACGCGACCTCGAACCAAGCCCTAAATCCCTCCCTCGCCGTTTCGCATGACTCCTTTCTTCTTGCCGAACGATAGGAGCTGCACCAGCCTCCCTCGTCGTCTTCGCGCCGAACGATCGAAGCCGGAAGCCCTAACTCTCAGGCGAAGTTCCTTCTCATCTTCGGTCTCATGCGAAGCCCTAACTCTCAGGCGAAGCCCTAACTCCCTCCCTCCCTGCCTCCTCCTGCCCGTGCCGCCCTCGGTGCCTCCTCCCCGTGCCGCGAAGTTCCTTCTCATCTTCCTTCTCAGGCGAAGCCCTAACTCTCAGCAGAAGCTAGGGTTTTCAGTGCAAAAGACGCTGCTTCGGCTTCCCCGTGGCGCCCTTGCTCCCTTGCCGCAACGAAGTTGCAAAAACCGTAAATTTCAGTGTTTTTGATTGATAGAGCTTCGTAAGTTTCTGTGTTAAGACAGAAACTAGGGTGTATTAGTGTAATCCCTGACTGCTAGGAGTTGAGTTGCTGAAGTTAAAATTCTTATTAAGTGTTATAGTGTTGGAGACTTTCATCGAGTTCAATTGAGGAATAACATCCATGTAGTTTATCCTAAATGCTTGAGACTCTGTATTTGTTTTAGCAATCCGGATACACTTGTTAGCATGCTTTATGTAAAATTTGTATTTAAGCAATCCTGATATAGCTTCTTTCGTTATGAATAATCTATATTTGTTTCATGTAAAATTCTGATAGCTTGTTTTGTGTTATATGAGCTATGTTTCGTTTTATGCTTCATTTTAGGTAATCCTGTTTTTTTGTTAATAAATTATTTATTAAGAATTCTTGGTCTCTTGATATTTTGTTATTCTTTCCTTTTAGTCTTGATTCTTGATTTTCTATTTTGTTGGAACTATATTGTACCTGCAATTTCTATTTAGGGCGTCTAGAAATGGAAGGGCAAAGAGTTGATGATCAGGACTATATTCCTCAAGTTGCAGATCATCGAAAATAAAAAATTAGAATGGAATTTACATCACTAGATGAGGCATATTCATTCTATAATCAATATGCACGAGAAGCTGGATTTAGTTCAAGGATCCATACGAGTAAGAAAAATAAGATAACAAATGAAGTGACTTGGAAACAATTTGTATGCTTTAAAGAAGGGCATGGAAAAACTGATCAAGTGGTAAGGGAAAGAGCACGTGGTGCAGTTAGAACAGGTTGTAAGTCCAATATTGCATTTGTCAAGAAACAGACTGGACCTAATTGGGTTGTCAGTAACTTCATAGAAACTCATAATCATCTACTTTCGACTCTATCAAAGGTGCATTTGCTACGCTCGCATCGTAATATTTCAACAGCAAAGAAAACATTGACAAAACAATTTTCAGAGGCAAATGTACCTACTTGTCAACAAATACGCTTATTGGAGATAGAGCATGGTGGGCCTGAGGGGGTTGGTTGCACAGAAAAAGATATTAGAAATCTAAAAAGAAATCTAAGAGAAGAACAAAAGGGTATTGATGCTGAAACATTGATTGAGTTCTTTATATCTGAGGAAGAGAAGAATTCATCTTTTTTCTTTGATTATGAGACTGATTCAGATAACAGATTTACTAGATGTTTTTGGGCTGATCATATATCAAGGAGAGCATACAGTGCATTTGATGATATAGTTGTATTTGATACGATATATAACACTAACAAATATGGTTTGATCTTCGCACCATTTGTAGGAGTTAATCATCATCATCAGACAATTCTTTTTGGTTGTGGGTTTCTAAGTGACGAGAAAACTGGTTCTTTTGTTTGGTTACTTAACAAGTTTATAGAAGTCATGCCTACAGGTCCACCAAACGTTATCATCACTAATCAGGATCCTGCTATGACAAAAGTCATTGCACAAGTTTTTCCTCACACAGTGCATAGATATTGTTTGTGGCACATACTGAATAAATTTCCAAAAAAATTACCCCCTTTGACTTTTCGAAATCACTATCAAAGCATAAAGAATGTCATTGTAAATTCTACCACACCTAATGATTTTGAGAAGTCATGGGAAGAGACTATCAAGTGTGCTCATTTGGAGAATAATGATTGGTTGTCCTTGATGTATGCATTGCGACACAGATGGGCGCCAGTCTATTTTAGTTCTATATTTTGTGCTGGAATGTCAAGTAGTCAATGATCTGAAGGTTCACATGCTTTTTTCAAGAGATATGTCTCAAATAAGAATTCATTGATGGATTTTATCACTCGTTTTAATAGAGCACTGAGACATCAAAGACATAATGAATTAGTTGCAGATTATATTGATATGAATGAGCAACCCAAGACTATGACTACATGGCCAATGGAAACCCAAATGGTTCAGTTGTACACTAAAAAGAAATGGATGGAGTTTCAAAGTGAAATGACCGAGAGTCATAGTTATTATGTGCAACAGGCATTTACAGGAGTTGACTCAGTGACTTATAATGTGATGAAATTTTAAAATTCTTCTTCCTCCAAACCAAGGGTACTCACACATGACAAACAAAGGGATTATATTTCATGTAGCTGCACAAAATTTGAGTTTGAGGGCATTCCATGCAGGCATATGTTAACTTTTTTTCGCATAAACCAAATGTTTCATTTGCCTGATACATATAGGCTGCGTTTGGTAGGGTGTAATCCACCCTGTAATGTAATCGAAATTATATTACAAGTTGGATTCCTTTGTTTGGAATCACTTTAAAATTGTAATGTAATGTAATCTCAATTACAAAAGAGGTTGATGATTTGTAATCTGGATTACAAACCAAAACTCCGTAATCTGGATTACATTACAGCCTGTAAAGTCGTCGGTCGGGCGGCGACAGTCGTCGGTCGGGCGGTGACAGTCGTTGATCGCTGTCGGCCGGCGACCACCGCCGCCGGCCGTCGACGACCACCGCCGCCGGCCGCCGGCGACCACCGCCGCGCCGCCGGCGACCACCGCCGCCGGCCGCCGGCGACCACCGCCGCCGGCCGCCGGCGACCACCGCCGCGGCCGCCGGCGACCCCGCCGCCGGCCGCCGGCGACCCCGCCGCCGGCGACCTCCGCCGGCCGCCGGCGACCTCCGCTGTCGGCCGGCCACAGACGACCGGCGACCGCCGTCGCCGGTCGGCGGCGGTCGCCGACGTTCGCCGGCCGTTCAATGGTCACCGGCCGCCCGGCGACGGTCATCGGTCGTCAATCTTGATTACATTACAGGATGAATTACCCCTCACCAAACAAAAGAATCCAACTTGTAATGGTTATCAAAGATTACATACAACTCATTACCAAACATAACAATGTAATCAAGATTAATTACATTACATTACAAGCTTGATTACATTACAGACCGGATTACATTACCCCCTACCAAACGTAGCCATATATTGAAACGATGGACACGAGATGCAAAAGTTGGAGCAATATGATTTGGGAGAGCCAAATTTGAGGGAGGATTCAGATCCAGAAAGGTTGTTGATGTCGAGACACTCAAAGTTATCCTATAAAGCTTCAGTATTAATTGATGATGTCTCTTTAACTAATGAGGGGACAACCTTCGTGGATGAACAATTTGATTGTATCTATAAAAAAATTTAGGAGATGAACATTAATAGATCATGTCTTGATAAAAGTGAAAGGAGGAAATCTATGGATGAGGGACTTGGTATTATTGATCCTTCTTCGGTAAGAACAAAAGGATGTGGCAAGAGATTGAAATCATCGAAGGAGAAATCAGGATCAAATTCTAGGCTATGTCGTGGATGCGGACATCGAGGAGTGTCACATGACAAATGTAACTGTCCAATTTTACAACAACGGTACGTGTGCAATACGAATTCATATCCATTATATTTGTACTTGTAAATACAAACATTTTCTAATTACATTTTGTAAATATGTGAATGTGTTAATTATCAGATCGATTGAAGATGGTAATCATAATAGTGTTGACACATATGAACCAGATTTGGCATCTGTATCAGGTACTATCATAATTTTAATTTATTAATTTATAGTCGTTAATTGTTACAGGTTTGACAATAATAATTATTTTTATTGTTGCAGGTTCTAACAGCATGCGCTAGGATGATTGGTATTATATATGGTTGGTATTGTTGTTTGATATTGCTACTGTCGATATTGTTTTTTGCAAGTGACCAAGTATGGTCAACTTATGAGCAAACTTGTATTGTAATATTTATGCTACTATCGATATTGTTTTTGATTGCAATGGCAGTGAAGGTTTGTATTAGCGTATAAGTGTGGCTTTTTTATTGCAATGGCAATAAAGAGCTTATCCTAAATGCATGACGTGGAGTTTTTTAATTTCTTCTTGTTGTATTCCTGTGAATTTTAATGAGATAAATGTTATCTTCCTGTAGGTTCACAAGGACTGTCTTCAAAGGACTGCCTTCAAAGCCAACCAAGGGTACGCGAAAGAATTTGATGAGTTTGATGTTGCGACGCCCATGTGAAAGAGTCTGATAGCTTTTTTATGAAACTATCTTAGCGGATGAATTGTTGTTGTTTGTAATTGTTTGTATGCTTCGGATGGTTTTTCCATGAAACTGTGCATTTGCTTGTATTCTGGGACATTTACTATCTTAGCAAACTTGTATTCTAGCACATTTGCTTGTAATTCCAAGTCAATTTGTATTTCAGTACAGAAACTGCGCCATGATTCTGAAGCATCGTAAACATCGTAAACATTGTATTCTCGCACATTTGTATTTTATCTCCACTATATTATTTTGATTTACCCTAAAGCATCGTAAACATTAAGGCCCAACGTGGGGCTGAAATGTTTCCATTTCAGGCCCAACGTACCCAATATTAAGGGTCTTTTCTCGATTCTTTGTTATTATATTTTAACACCTTGAAGAAGTCCAAATAAACAATGGATAGCAAATTTGAACTCCTTGTAACCTCATAAATCCACGGGAACTAAAAATTTTACAATCGGAGCTCTCTAGGTCAATCAGTGGGTTTTGACCCTAAAAGGCCTAATGTGTGATTTCTTCTCGATTTGTCATTATTACATTTTAACACCTCGGAGAAGTCCAAATAAATAATAGATAGCATATTTGAACTCCTTGTAACCTTAGAAATCCACGGGAACTGAAATTTTTTACAATCGGAGTTCTCTAGGTCAATCAGTGGGTATTGAGCACGTTGGGCCTGAAATGGGCATGTTGGGCCTGAAATGGAAACATTTCAGGCCCACGTTGGACCTGAAATGAAACCATTTCAGACCCATGTTGGTCCTGAAATGGAATCATTTCAGGTCCAACGTGGGCCTGAAATGGAACCATTTCAGGCCTAATGACCCTAAAGGCCTAATGTGTCAAAACCCACTGATTGACCTAGAGAGCTCCGATTGTAAAAATTTCAGTTTCCATGGATTTCTGAGGTTACAAGGAGTTCAAATTTGCTATCCATTATTTATTTGGACTTCTCCGAGGTGTTAAAATATAATAATGAAGAACCAAGAAAAGACCTTTAATATTGGGCACGTTGGGCCTGAAATGGGCATGTTGGGCCTGAAATGGAACCATTTCAGGCCCAATGACCCGAAAAGGCCTAATGTGTCAAAATCCACTGATTGACCTAGAGAGCTCCGATTGTAAAAATTTCAGTTCCCATGGATTTCTGAGGTTACAAGGAGTTCAAATTTGCTATCCATTATTTATTTGGACTTCTCCGAGGTGTTAAAATGTAATAATGAAGAACCAAGAAAAGACCTTTAATATTGAGCACGTTGGGCCTGAAATGGGCATGTTGGGCCTGAAATGGAAACATTTCAGGTGGGCCTGAAATGGTTCCATTTCAAGCCCACGTTGGGCCTGAAATGATTCCATTTCAGGCCTAACATGGGTCTGAAATGGTACCATTTCAGGCCCAATGACCCGAAAAGGCCTAATGTGTCAAAACCCACTGATTGACCTAGAGAGCTCCGATTGTAAAAATTTCAGTTCCCATGGATTTTTGAGGTTACAAGGAGTTCAAATTTGCTATCCATTATTTATTTGGACTTCTCCGAGGTGTTAAAATGTAATAATGAAGAACCGAGAAAAGACCTTTAATATTGGGCACGTTGGGCCTGAAATGGGCATGTTGGGCCTGAAAGGAAACATTTCAGGCCCACGTTGGGCCTGAATTGGAAACATTTCAGGCCCATGTTGGGCCTGAAATGATACCATTTCAGGCCCAATGACCCTAAAAGGCCTAATGTGTCAAAACCCACTAATTGACCTAGAGAGCTCCGATTGTAAAAATTTCAGTTTCTGTGGATTTCTGAGGTTACAAGGAGTTCAAATTTGCTATCCATTATTTATTTGGACTTCTCCGAGGTTACAAGAAGTTTTTGGTAAATACCAATTCTTAGGTACGCCCTTTGGTAAAAAGCCGATCTCTTTTCCTTAAATTTTCAACTCCTCTTCATCTTTTAGTAGACATTTAGTAGACATGCTTTTACTTGGTGCAGGAGTCATCATCCTCTACAATTGTCAACTTCCTTCGTAGTTGAAATTACTTTTAACCAACAAAAGACAGATAGGAAATTAACAATGTTATCATAGTTCTTGCAAGATGTGATCTTTCAAACTGCTGAAGAATATAAGAATTAGGTGTCTTTGCAGCAAGGTCTTCAGCCTTGTGAACAACACATTTCATTCCCAAAACTGGATCAGTGAGAACCAATTCCGCACCAAAAGCTTTAAGAATGATCCTTCGCTCGAGACTCATTGAGGCTGGCATTGTCAGATGCTTATTTAATTAAAACATTTGGAGACTTAACAGGATAGTAAGTAATGAATAAAAAAACAAGTCATTGTTTAAATTAAAACATTTGCAGACTTGACAAGATAGTAAGTATGAAAAAACAACAATTCATTGTTTACACGATGATTTACCAACGTAATTCATACATAACATAACATGTCCAAATGGGAAATCAATGATTCATACAACAAACATCAAGTTGCAAGAAAGAGGAAGTACAAAGGGCCAAACATAACATATCATCAATAGATATTTTTTATAGCCAAACATAACTACAACTCGGATAAAAGTTGAAACAACATGACATGTCTAATCACTATCACTAATTTCTAATGAATCAGCAAGTTCCTCTATCTTTTTCAATGTCTCCTTATATTTTTGTTTTTTTCAGCCTTCGAAAGTTTTTGCTCTGACTTTGAATTTGATCTCGAAGTCGAAGTTACACATGATGAATTGAAAGTTGGTGCACATTTTATATCTAAGTGTGCTTGAAAAGCTCCTTGTGCCTCCTCTCTACTTTTGTATGATTGATATACGACGCCCTTAAAACGCAAAACTTGACTTGATGCTTCCACCCATGTTTCATAAATGTCTGGATTATGTCCAACAAATACAACATATATTTTCCCTACATAAAAATAATATTCAGAAGTTTATATAAACAAAATATTAAAACTTAAAATAAACAACTTACCATTCTTTTATAAAAAAAATGAAGTCTTGCAAATTTCCTGCATAACAAACAACAACAACAAAAAAAGAGGTTTGAAACTAATACTATTAATGATCACTAATAAAATTAACCATTTAATTTTATCTCATCATATAAATCATAACTAAATAAGAAATAAAAGAATATCATTTCACAATAAGAAATAGAAAAAATCCTTAAACTAAGAAATAGAAGCATGCCATATAATTACATAACAGAACAACATTTCTAACTTATAGTGTACAAACCTTGAGTATGATCTGAAAAAATGTGATCATCAACCAGAAGCTGAATATGTGAAAAAATGTGATCATCAATCATCATCCAAAATGTGATAATATAACAACTATGATCATATAACAAAATAATAGAAAACTAGCAACACAACAGATCTGTATGTATATGAAAAACTAGAAAAATCAAGAAATCGAACACGCGCACAAAAACAATTATAGTTTTTGTTTTTGATCTGTATGTATATGATCATAAAAACAATTCTAGTTTTTGATCATAAAAACTATAAAAATTTGACAAAACTAAGAAATGGTAGCATACCATCATCATACAAATATCAAGAAATCGAAATAATCTAAATTTGTAAATCATAGGAGAAATTACCGGCACAATACATACTAATCCATAAATTAGGACTTCCAATTAGTTAGGTTAGGTTCAGCTACAGCTAAACTCATATCAATTTAAACAAAATTTCACTAAAGCTCAAATGCAGATGAAACTACAGTATATAGAAGGCCAAAGAACAAAAGCAAAACCTCAAGAACAGAAGATCAGAGATGATTTGGTGCATGTAATTTCCTCACAACCTTGAACAACCTCTTGATTGCATCATGAACAAGGGAAATTAAAAGATTAAAAAAAGAAGCGGGGAACCGTAGCGCACAGTGAGCGGAGGAAAAGGAAAATCGTAGATCCTAGCAGCGGCGTCTCGAGAGGGTGAGGGAACCGTCGCTGGAGGCGAAGCGACAGAACTGTCGCAAGAGGAGATCTGGCAGCGAGAAGGGAGTTTAGGGCACAACGAGAGGAGATCTGGCAGCGAGGACTGGTGAAGCGAGAGAAGAAAGGGCGATGGAACGGCCAGGGAAGAAATGACGAAGGCACGAGGGAGGGGAGGGTTTTAGGCACGGGGTTTTAGGGTGTTAGGGCTTCACCTGAGACCGAAGATGAGAAGGAACTTTGCGGCACGGGGAGGAGGGAGCGAGGGCGACACGGGGAGGAGGAGGCAGAGAGGGAGGGTTTCCTCGGCTTCGATCGTTCGGCGCGAAGACGGCGAGGGAGGTTGGTGCGGCTTCGATCGTTCGGCGAGAAGAAAGGAGTCGTGCGAAACGGCGAGGGAGGGATTTAGGGCTTGGTTCGAGGTCGCGTGAAAATTTGACCCCGCCTCTTTTTTAATTCCTCCCCGTGCCACGCAGACCTGCCACGAGGGCAGGTCCGCATGAGTCGCGCAAAACCGTTCCGCAGGAGAGCTTCCCTATATATATATATATATATATATATATATATATATATATATATATATATATATCCCTGTGCAATCCCTAGAATAAAGGATGTAGAAATTCCAAAGTGGAAGAAAGGATATAGTGTTGGAAGTTGGAAACGCGGGGTGGGGAAGTGGGAGAGCCCACTTTCCCTACTTCTCCACTTCTTTCCCTCCTCCCCTTCTCTAGACCCTCTAGTATAAAAGGGGAGGGGGTGCGTCCAAAAAGGATCGACGAGAAGAGGAATCGCGAAGAAAAACTCGAGAGCGAAAAACATCCATCTCGGTGGGATTTGATTTGTGGAGGCCGAAGGACTTTTCGACCCGTGATCGTTCTTCCGACGACAAGCGCGAAGAACAACGAAGGACGAGCGAGAACCACTGTAAGTGTTTACCGTTTTACAATTTCGTAGATTCGTTCACGATTTCATGCTTTAGATCAACAATGGTATCAGAGCTCATTGTTTTTAAACACATGAAATTTTCGAAACTATTTTTGTTCACTCGATCGAGAGTTTTTTTCCGGCGAGCGACTGTTCTTTTTGGCGATTTCTCCCTGTTCACTTCGCTAATCCAGCGATCGTGTTTGTCACGGGAAAATAAAATCTCGGCGATGGCCGTTGATGGGCTGGATATTGCAACAAGTAACTTCTGTGGCTGGAGATCACCGGCGATCAGAATGAGTCGGCTGAAACTCGCATTCGTTGCGACCACAGTGATGTTTTTAATCGATTAAAATTATAGCTTAATCGATTGAAACATGCATAATCGGTTGACAAAACCAATCTAATCGATTAAAATAGTCTTTAATTGATTAAAAGAGATATTTAATCGATTAAAACAAGTGTGAATCGATTAAGATAAATGTTAATCGATTATAAAGGTTGTTTAATCGATTAAAATGAGGAAAAGTTTGATTTAATTAAATCAAACTAAATAAAAAAATTAATTAAAAAAAAGGGCAGCAAGATGCTGCATGCAAGGATCGAACCATTAACCTCGCAGAACCTAAACTACCTTTCTACTAGAATGCTATAAGTTAGGTTAGTTGATTATTTGGTTCATTTTGTTTGAACCTAACTATCTAGTTAGACTTAGGTCAAACAATTTGTTGATTTGATCATATCAGTTTGGTCCAATGAGGTCGGGTCTAGTTCAAACCATTGGTTGGTTTAACCAGACCAATTTGGTCTAAATTATAAACAGAACCGATTTGTTTGGTTCGATTAATATGTTTGACTTTAAATTAAATGAGCTAACGACTAAGATAAGTTATCCCTGTCCAATTAGATCAGTTCTAATGAGGATAATGGATCCAGACTAAGGATTCGATTTCCTAATCGATCAACCCAATATGTTAGTCAAAAGAGCTCCTCAAATCAAGAAAATTTATTTTTCTTATTTGTTTATGACTCTGTGGGTTTATACATATATGTGAATTGAATTGAACCAGTTTTGTTACTGGTTTGTCGGTTTTGTACTGACATTGTGAATTTCAATTCCAGATGTCGAGGTTTATTACCACAATGACCCATCGCGATGAGCGACACAATGAGCTATTGGAGCAAATTGAGGAGGTTGACTATAGTCCGATTCTTGGAATCCAAGGAAATATGGGTAAGCTGTTAGTAATATGAGAGAAGTGTTCTAAGGCAATCGCCTTATGATTGTAATCATTTACTTTAATAAATGAATATTCACTATTTGAGTATACATGTTTATGTATTTGATTGAGATCTTAAACTCATTTATTGAATGTCCGCAATACAATTCACAGCATGAGAGAATTTGTGATGAATTCACAACTAGTGATTATCTCTACATGTGCAATTGTGAAGTATTGAAATTGTCCCTAGTCGATGAATTGATAAATAAGGACACTATCAATTCTGTTGAGACTAGCATGAGTTATTCTCTAATCAGCTGATTCTCACTGGCTGGTGACATTGGGATGTCCGGAGATAAACATGAATGCTAGTTAAGGGAACTAGTTCATTGGAGTGACTGACTGTAAAACTTCACATGGTAGTCTACATATAGACATGTCAGTGAAGTTCTTACTGCAGCTTAAGTGCGATGTTCCTTTGACTTGCGGTGTTCAAGTCATCTTGGTCATGGAGACTTATACTTTAACATCTTAAGCAAGCGTCTCCAAGGAGGTGTGGACCCAGGATGGTTGGGTATAAGCCGAAGTGCCCGAAGATGTTTGAACAACCTACAAAGGATTTACCACTCCTTGCGAGGGGATGTATACCCAAGGCCTATCGTCGGATTGTTACTCAAAGTCTCTGGCCAGAGCATGATATGTTCAGAGTATGAGTCTCTGAAATACATGAGAGTAATTAGAATCCATTGGACGAGAAAGACATTACTTGGGCTAGGTGTGACGTAGTTAGCCTAGTGGGGACTGACACACATAGACCATGTCCTGAACCAAGTGGGTATAAGATGGTGAAGGGAATGAGGCACGATTCATTAGAGCTGCTGAAGGGTTTCAGAATAATTTCTAAGGTCAACCGTTAATCTTTCGATTAATTGGGGATCATGATATACTACTTGGTGCCACTCATGATCGTTCTATAATTGATGAATTATAAACGGCCAACATAAATCGAAAGCCTATTTAGTCACACGCACTACGAGTAATCCGAGGGATTTAAAACGAGTTGAAAATTGGATTTTCCGATCAAGAGAGATAAGTCGAATCTGAATTTTCAGAGACGCATCGGAAGCTTAAAATGGCTAAGTCTTTTGAAGGCTTATTGGACGAATTAAATGAGTTTAATTCGTAAGGGCTTCGGCTTGGTGTGGCCGGCCAAAGAGGGTGCCCACCCTCTTTGGTTTGGCCAGCCACAAGGAAGAGGGGAAACCAAATTGTTTGGTTTAAATTATAAAATAAATCAAGCGTGATTTGTTTTATAAAATTATGGATAAAGAAATTTATATAAAGAAAATTTATAGAAATTTATTCTTTTTTTGGAAATAAAATGAACCATGGATTGATTTATTTTATTTTATAAAATCAATTATAATTGATTTTTCCATGATAAGAAAAATTTATATAATAAATTTCTTGTGTAAATTTATTCCATAATAATAGGGGAGACATGATTGTTTTTATTATAAATTAAGTTATAAAAAAACTTGGCATAACGGAATAATTCATAGAAAAATTTATAAGATAAATTTCTTATAAAAACTAATTCCGTTAAAAGGAGACTTGGCAATAAAGAGGCTACTATATAAAGGCACCAAGGCAAGGCTTGGAAATTAATTCAAGAGATCAAGGATTCTTGCCTAGCCTCTCTTCCTCTCCTTTTCTCCCTCTCCCTCTAGGGCCGGCTACCCTCTCCCTCTCCTAGGGCCGGCTGCCCTCCCTTCCCTTGCCGTGAGCCACCACCAAGAAGAGGCCGAAGAAGAAGAAGAAGCGGGGCGCGACTCCTTCCTTCCTCCCGGAATCTTGATTCCGTTTTTTCTTTTGGTGGTTAGTTTTCCATCTCTCTCTTGTTACTCTTGTCGTGCCTTTGGAGAATCTAGTAGTTCTTGTCGGTACGAAACTTGTGGCTTTGTGAAGTCATCCCGAAGAGAACTCGGCGTGGACGCGAATAGAGACGGAGCTTCCAAGGGACGCTACGGTTGGATCTCGTCCCTTACTTCGAGTTACGCAAGGTATTGAGTAAATTAGTTTACTTTCTGCAAAATTTTAATTTATGATCATGTCAACACATCATAAGGTTGCATGCTAGATACGTGGTTAAAATAATTTGAGAAATTATTTATGCTGATTCTTCCGCTGCACGTAATTAATTTTTTAAATTACGAACTCGTATCCATGTCAACATGCACCCGGTCCCAACAGTGGTATCAGAGCCGGTTAGTGTTCGACATAATCATATAATTGTTTTGCGGAAAACTTTGTCATGATCTCAATTTTGGAAAATTTTCCAATTATGGAAACTTTCCAATTATAATAAATTTTAGATTTACGAATTTCAAAGTTTGGAAATCCTCATGAAATTTCGCAAACTTTTGAAATATCCTAGTTTCTGAAATTTTATGATAATTGTGAAAACTTCCCTTTTTTGGAAACTTTCCAATTTTGGAAATTTCCTATTTTGGAAATTTTACAATTTTGGAAATATGTAAGTTTTCTTTGTACCAGAAACTTACAATTATTCTGAAAACCTATTTTGAAATCTCGCAATTTTGGGCACTTTCTTTCTAGAAAGTCTAGACAAATTTATGGATTATTAATTGACAATTAAATTTGAATTAGTTTTAAATTATTAACAAAATTCTTTATTTTGGATTGAGCCTCGGGGAGCCGTCCAATTTAAAGTTAGTTGTTGTAATTTAATTTCCTATTTTGAATAAAATTGTCATGTTTAATTTGGTTACGCCTCGGGGAGCGGACCAAATTAGATTTACAACAAATTTTTTTTTTTTGGGTATTTGAGCCTCGGGGAGCCACCCAAAGAAAATAATTTGTTGAAATTAATAAATCCATAAATAAAATATGTAATCAAATCTTGGAAATTTTGAGGTGATTCTCAAACGATAATTTCCTTATTTGATTTAAGAGGTGATGCTCTTACATATTGATGTCTCCAAAATTAATTAGGAAAATGGTTTCCTATAGAGTTTTCTTAAATAAGATTTTCATGAAAATAATATGTGGTTGAATTAAGGGAATCTGTCTCTTAATTTAATAAGATTTGATTTAGAGAAATCAAAGTCTTAAACATATTATTTTCGAAATTGATTATGACAATTTAGGAAATTGTTTCCCAAAATAATTCCTTGAATAAAGTATGAAATTAGAATTAGGAAATCCGGTTCCTAATTCAATTAATGAGACTTGATAAATTAAGTCACATACATATTTTATTAAGGAAATCGTTAGTACATGACATAATTATATGTCATGAATGTGTTTAGAAAAGAAAGGATGAGACCCAAAACCCCTTACAAAATATTAAGGCCAACACCTTCCATTAATATGGTTAGAACCGGAGTTTTGTTTCTCGTTTGGGTTGATGGACACATCCATGCCCGGCTTGAACCTCAACATGTTCAAACTATGGAATTAGTTTATGATTAATATAGTTGGAGTCAGAGGTCAATCCTTAGTTTTGGTTGTTGGACACATCCAAGCCTGACTAAACGGTTGAATGAGCTCCAACCATATTAAAACTATTTCGTGATTAATGGGTCAGCCTTAAGCTCGGAGCATCGATTTGTTGTGCCACAGCCAAGGTCGATGTAAAGAGAGGTGCAGTTGGGTGCTATGTATATTGTTGCATACTTGTTAATGAGTTAACAACCCAATGATTTATGCAAACATTCAATTAGTTGATAGCATAAAGTGATAGTTACATATATGTGATATGTAATCGGTATAATTACCTACCTTCATAGCTAAGAATGACTTGATGGCCACAGCCATGGTTGTTCTTATCTATGGTTGGATATCAACCTATTTGGAGATGTTTCTACGATCTCCCGAATTGGTAAAAAGGGTTATTCAATTCGAAAAATAAATAGGATTTAATTAATGTATGTTGATGCATTCTTTATCATTCTTCTCACATAAGCTCAATTTGTATTTCTAGGATAATCACTCGATCATGTCTTCTTTGAATTTGCGTTCCATTTTGGACACCAATAAACTGACTGGGCCAAACTTCATGGACTGGCTTCAAAACCTGAGGATAGTCCTCAAGGCAGAGAAGCTTGCTTATGTCCTTGAAGATCAACTTCCTAACCGTCCTCCTGAAGATGCAACTCCAGACCAGTTTCCTGAGTTGCTCAACCTGCTGAAGACTGTAGAGCCTTCTGTGAAGCAGAATCAGAAGACGGTACTGTTAGTTGGTTCCTCGAAGAAAGGTTCCAAGAGGAAGGCCAAAGAACAGAATAAGGGAAAGAAGAAAAAGGCCAAAAAGACTGAAAAGACACCAAAAGACACTTGCCATCACTGTGGCAAGGAGGGTCACTGGCGAAGAAACTGCAAGGTTTATCTTGAGTCCTTAAAGAAGAAGGCATCCGATGCCCATCCTCTTCAGGTATCTTCGTTATTGAATGTCACTCTATTTCCTCAAACACCTGGGTACTTGATACTGGATGTAGCTCACATATATGTAATGACATACAAGGGCTAAGGAATAGAAGAAGACTCGTCAAGGGAGAAGCACATTTGCGAGTTGGAAATGGAGCAAAAATTGCTGCTGTTGCCATTGGAACATATTTGCTAAAGCTCCCGACTGGACGTGTCTTAGAATTGGATAATTGTTATTTTGTTCCTTCATTAATAAAGAACATTGTATCTATTTCATGCTTGAATGAAAAGGGTTATCATTTAACTTTTAGTAACAATTGTTGTTACATAACTTTAAATGGTGTTCTTTATGGGACCGGAACTTTGTGCAATGGTATTTACACGTTAGATTTATCCGGTGACGTTTTCAATATCGAAGTAAGCAACAAACGTGCTCGAATAGATAATCGAATAGACTCCTATACGTGGCATTGTCGTCTTGGCCATGTAAGTAAGAAACGCATGACCAAATTACACCGATGTGGAATTTTGGAATCATTTGAACCCGGTTCATTTGATACATGCGAATCATGCTTAAAAGGCAAGACGACCAAATTACCCTTTTCCGGAAAAGGTAATCCAGTGGGAGAATTGTTTGGTCTAATACATACTGATGTATGTGGACCAATGTCAACTCTTGCACAAGGAGGCTATAGCTACTTCATTACCTTTATCGATGATCACTCACGATTCGGGTATGTGTTCTTGATGAAACACAAATCTGAAGCTTTTGAGAAATTCAAAGAGTTCAGAAATGAAGTAGAGAAACATCTTGGCAAAAGTATTATGATACTTCGATCCGATCGGGGTGGTGAATACTTAAGTCAAGAGTTTCAAGATTATCTTAGGGACAATGGGATATTGTCCCAATGGACTCCGCCGTATACACCACAGCATAATGGTGTATCTGAGAGGCGTAACCGAACCTTGATGGACATGGTTAGGTCTATGATGAATCATGCAACTCTTCCAAAATCCTTTTGGGGCTATGCACTAAAGATAACTGTTTACTTGCTAAACAGAGTCCCGACCAAGGTAGTCTCTACTACTCCATATGAGACATGGAATAGTAAGAAATCTCACTTAACTCACCTTAAGATATGGGGTTGTCCTGCTTATGTGAAGCGGACTGTATCAGACAAATTGGATGCTAAGTCTGATAAATGTCTATTTATTGGATACCCTAAGGAAACGAAGGGCTACCAATTCTATCATCCCTTGGAACAAAAGGTGTTTGTTTCAAGGCATGCTGTATTTCTGAAAAAAGAATTTCTTTTACAAGAAAACAGTGGGAGTGGCATTGAACTTGATGAAGTTCAAGAAACTCTAATAGACATTACAGAGACACCTAGTCTAGACCCACAACCAATAACTCATAATGATGAGCTATCAGTTGAACCTAAAACAACACCACCTCTTCGTAGGTCTGATAGGACACGCAATATTTCAGAGAGATACGGATTTCTCATAAGTAAATCGAACGACGTGTTACTCATAAGCAATGACGAACCTATCAGTTATGAAGATGTTCTGAAAAGTTCAGAAAGGGACAAATGGCTTGAAGCCATGAAGTCGGAAATGGATTCCATGTACGAAAACCAAGTATGGGACTTGGTTAACCCACCTGAAGGGATTAAGCCCATAGGGTGCAAGTGGGTTTTCAAGAAGAAAACCGACATGGAAGGTAATGTTGTTACCTTTAAGGCTAGATTAGTGGCAAAAGGATATCGTCAGAAACAAGGAATTGATTATGACGAAACCTATTCGCCAGTAGCTATGCTTAAATCCATTCGGATGCTCCTGGCCATAGCAGCTCATTATGATTATTAGATATGGCAAATGGATGTGAAAACATCTTTCCTTAATGGAAACCTGCTTGAGGATGTATACATAATACAACCTGAAGGTTTCACATCGGTTGATAAAACCAAAATATGCAAGCTTCGGCGATCCATATATGGACTGAAGCAAGCATCCAGGAGCTGGAACATCCGTTTTGATGAGACAATCAAAGAGTTTGATTTCTCACAAAATCCTGACGAACCTTGTGTGTACAAGAAGGTTAGTAGGAGTGCAGTCGTATTCCTAGTATTATATGTCGATGACATATTACTTATAGGAAACGATATATCAGTCTTACAGACAGTTAAAATTTGGTTGTCCAAAACTTTCTCCATGAAAGACCTGGGAGAAGCAACCTATATCCTTGGGATCAGAATCTATAGAGATAGATCAAAACGGTTGCTTAGTCTTTCGCAGTCTACATATATAGACCGAGTGCTAAAAAGGTCTAGCATGTCGGAATCCAAGAAAGGTTACCTTCCCATCAGGCATGGGATCAACCTTTCAAAGTCTATGTGTCCGCGCACAGAAGACGAGAGGATTTGCATGAATAAGATTCCTTATGTATCCGCGATAGGATCTATCATGTATGCTATGTTATGTACTAGGCCCGATGTATCATATGCTCTGAGCGTCACAAGAAGATACCAGTCAGATCCAGGAATAGATCATTGGGCGGCTGTTAAGACAATCCTTAAGTACTTAAGAAGAACTAAGGATGTGTTCCTAATATATGGAGAAGGAGATATGGTAATACGTGGGTATAAAGATGTCAGTTTCCAGACAGATAAGGATGACTCCAAATCTCAGTCTGGATACGTATTTACTTTGAATGGAGGCGCAATAAGTTGGAAGAGTTCCAAACAAAACACCATAGCGGATTCTACCATGGAAGCAGAATATATCGCAGCTTCGGAAGCAGCAAAGGAATAATTCATAGAAAAATTTATAAGATAAATTTCTTATGAAAACTAATTCCGTTAAAAGGAGACTTGGCAATAAAGAGACTACTATATAAAGGCACCAAGGCAAGGCTTGAAAATTAATTCAAGAGATCAAGGATTCTTGCCTAGCCTCTCTTCCTCTCCTTTTCTCCCTCTCCCTCTAGGGCCGGCTACCCTCTCCCTCTCCTAGGGCCGGCTGCCCTCCCTTCCCTTGCCGTGAGCCACCACCAAGAAGAGGCCGAAGAAGAAGAAGAAGCGGGGCGCGACTCCTTCCTTCCTCCCGGAATCTTGATTCCGTTTTTTCTTTTGGTGGTTAGTTTTTCATTTCTCTCTTATTACTCTTGTCGTGCCTTTGGAGAATCTAGTAGTTCTTGTCGGCACGAAACTTGTGGCTTTGCGAAGTCATCCCAAAGAGAACTCGGCGTGGACGCGAATAGAGACGGAGCTTCCAAGGGACGCTACGGTTGGATCTCGTCCCTTACTTCGAGTTACGCGAGGTATTGAGTAAATTAGTTTACTTTCTGCAAAATTTTAATTTATGATCATGTCCACACATCATAAGGTTGCATGCTAGATACATGGTTAAAATAATTTGAGAAATTATTTATGCTGATTCTTCCGCTGCACGTAATTAATTTTTTAAATTACGAACCCGTATCCATGTCAACATGCACCCGGTCCCAACATAAGCTAGATCGTCTATTTTGGAAACTCGAGCAGGAAGACTTCCCAATCTTGGATGACTACAGAATCGGGGCATTGATTCGTTCATTGCCAAGGGCTGCTAGGGAAGTGGCACACCATATATAGGGACGCTATGAATGTCGTATCTCATATACCGAGTTGTGTAGAGAACTGCTTTGCCAAAATTTTTCAGAAGAAGATCTGGAAGATTCTGAGGATGATCTGGAAGAGGATCCTGGAGAATTCGAAGAGGATCCAGCAGAGGATCCAGTAGAATTCGAGGAGGATCATGAGGAATTCGAGTTAGATCCAATTGAAGAAATTGAGGAGGATCTAGAAGAAGATCCTATATAATATGTGGAGGATCCTGAAGTTAACCTACCTCTCATCAAGTCTGTAATGAAAGAGATAGTATTTATCACCGCGCTAGTCTTTGTCCTAGTGTCACGCCCCGAGACCCAGGAGCCGCTGATCCAATAGAAAATCGGACAGCACCTCCCCTGTCCGGCGGACAATTTACTCATACATACAAATAATCATACAACCCACGCAGTATATATTTGGCCTCAGGCCTCCAAAATAGACAAACACAATATAAAAACACCAGACAACTAAGTAAAACATACCTGACTGCGGACCGGTCCGACTTACGACGAAACAACCAATACAGATACCCCTTAGGGCACATGACACTCATACGACATATACAAATCACTAACAGAAATATAAAACAAGTGTACTACAAGTACAAGGCAAAAGTATGTCGACGCGATGGGTAGAGACTGGCTGCTGGGCTTTTCTGGCGACTCCAAGTATCTCAACCTGAAATAAAAACATATGGCAACGGTGTGAGTCCATAAACTCAGCGAATACCCAGTAGATATGCATAGTATGTTATAATAACAATAGAAGCCTACGCTGATACAACCTCCTATGAACAATAGGAAGAAAGGGTATACTGAACATACTGATTAAAGATACATACCAGAATCCATCTATCCTGCAGAGGGTGAAATAAATCCCTATGGAACAAGTATAACATATAAACCAAGGTATACAGGTATCCAGTATATGCATGTCAATCAAGTGCAGCAAATAAATGCAGCAAACACAATCAAGTGCACAATGCATCGTATGCATATGATGCAATGTCATGGTCACCCCCTAACACCAGTCAAGTCACCGAGACAGGCGATACTGTGTCGGCCGAGTGGGTAGAGCTGTGACACTGTACGCACCCTGCTATCACTGCTCCTGAGTGACCGAGTGGACAGGATGCTGTTGGAGTGAACACTCCGCCCCATATATATATGGGGGAGATATCTCTCTCATCTTCTCTGGTCTATGGGAAGAGAAGGGATCCCTGCTTGCTACCACGCTCCAAAACCACTACCCATGAGCGGTGGAGCGGAGCAATACAGAGCAAATGCACACACGCTACGGTATCCACTAACCCATGAGTGGCCGTGTGTGCCTATCATGTGCCGGAAAACGATTAGGCTCAACCACAAGGGAGTCGCTGATCGCCGGCATGCAACAATGCAAGGATGGTGTATGATAGATACACATACCGCCCTCCCCAAGTCCTCAGTATACTAGATCTCGGTCTGAAATCCTATAACAGGAAATACAGTTAACCTACAAGGTATACTGGCCGAAAACTACAGATCCCTCAGGGTCAAAGGCAGGAGATACATCACGATCTCTAAGAATACATCTAGATATGACACTACCTGATACTGTATGGAACTAACAGCATAATAACTCAGGGATAACTAACAAGTATCCAGAACGGACATAACAATTAAGGGATAACTAACAAGTATCCAGTATAGACATGATAACTCAAAGATAACTAACAAGTATCCAGTATAGACATAATGACTCAGGAATAACTAACAAGTATCCAGATCAGACATGATAACTCAAGGATAACTAACAAGTATCCAGGACAGGTATAGTAACTCAGGGATAACTAATAAGTATCCAGTACAGATATGATAACTCAAGGATAACTAACAAGTATCCAGAACAGACATAATGACTCAGGGATAACTAACAAGTATCCAGGTCAGGCAATATAACTCAGGGATAACTAACAAGTATCCAGAACAGACATAATAACTCAGGGATAACTAACAAGTATCCAGAACAGACATAATAACTCAGGGATAACTAACAAGTATCCAGGTCAGGCAATATAACTCAGGGATAACTAACAAGTATCCAGAACATGAATAATATCTCAGGGATAGCTAACAAGTATCCAGGTCATGAATAATAACTCAGGGATAACTAATAAGTATCCAGAACATGAATAATATCTCAGGGATAGCTAACAAGTATCCAGGTCATGAATAATAACTCAGGATAGCGTATAAACTTACTGCTATCTATAACAGACAATGCATAGCAATATGACAATATCTAAAAGATAAGTCAAAGGGTACCCGCCTCAAAGTAGAAGTCCGTATACGTAGAGAACCTCCTGTCCAATGGTCCGCACCCAATCAAGGACCTGCATCGGTAGGTGTTATTTGGCTACTACTATATGAATTAATAGCTAAATCCAAAATATAGCTCAGTTGTAGACCGGATGATAAAACCAGCCCCTACTAAGCCAACCCAATCCCAACAAGAAATCAAGTGCTCCTAGAGACATATCCAAAATAGATCAAACGATGTGATCAACTATCTTATGCGAAACATGACTGCATCCACATCATTCTACCCCGTCAAACACTAAAATCCATAATAACCCAATTGGTTAAGCCACTCCACTTATCAGCTACATTAATCCATTAATTAATTAACCAACCAAATCAATATACACACGATCACAATCCATTTAATATCAACACAACCAAAAGAACCTTACTTGAATCTAGCCTCAAGACAAAGGACCCCCGGTCATGAGATTTACAAGCTCACAAGGTCCATCTACCACCTTACCAGTCTAGGAAAATATATAACCAACTACCCAAATCAACTATCCAAAAATGGAATCACATGTAACAAGCTCACGGCAAGGATCTAACCAAACTAAATTCTGGTCAACTTACCACGTATCTAGCTCCAATTGTAGACCTTCACAACAACAAAAGATGAGGGGAAACCGAGCCAACTCTCAGCTTCAATTTCCGGAACCAAACCTGCTATCACACACACAAGGACCAGTCTATGTGCCACGCCTCAGCTCCACAAAACAGATGCCAATTCAAACTACCACAGGACAAAATCCATCACTCACTAAGTCCATTAATCCCCATCAAAACGCACAGATCCAAACTAATGACAACGTCATTCCACCATCAGCTAGATCCTAAACCAAAATCACATACCAATACATTAGTATTAGAACCAATGAGCTCTATGATGAAATCAATGGAAGCTCAACAGTTACATGTTGAAACCCTTCGAGAACACCCGAAAACTTATGGCAAAAACCCAATCCAATAACTCCTCATCAACAGACCTCACAACATCACATTAGCATCACCCCATAGTATCAACTGATCAAAACTTAAAGAAAAACCTATTCCATTACAGTGGCAATCCATGCAACAAATTCACAGCTCAACTCCCTTGGGTAGATTCAATTCAAATGCAAGAAGTTCTTCGATCAAAGACTCACCTGTGAAATTTCAATTTAATAGGCAAGATCCTCACGAACATCAACTATTAGAATCAGTCCTTCCCTAGCAGCATCGGCGACGGCGAGAGAAAACCCCGATTACACAAACACCCAAGATAGCCCTCGAATCTCAAGCTAGACGCCATGGCCACACATCCTCAATGCTGGAGTTGGCTGCGCACAAGCAATAGGGGAAGAAGATGCCCTTGTTGCCGAATCTGTCTGGAGCCAACCAGAGATGAGTGGAGATCGTCGTCCCTGGCAACAAGGCAGCGATCGGGTTTGGGTTCAGCAGCGATGAGGGCTCGCGAAGGACTGGAAAGCAGTGGACGCAAGGCCTAGGTGTTGGCTGTGGCGAAGCAGTGAGGAAGAAGAGAGCGATGGAGAAGGGATCGGGCGCTCGTCTGTGGCTAGGTCACGCGAAGGAGAATGGAAGAAAAGAAGTCGGCGTCGGGTGTGCTTTGGCTGCGCTGTGCTAGGGTACAAGGGTCAGCTGCGGGCGTTTGGGGGAGGAAACGAAAGTTTTAAGTGAGGAGAATTTTATAGAAAAGCCCCTCTACTTCTAGAAAGTCCAATCCTGCCCTTAGGGTAAGAGTTTTAAATGTTTAACCCTCTAATATTCTAATTCACCTCAATAATTCTCTAGGGTTAGCTTATTTACCCATTCATAATTTACGAATTTACCGGTAAACCCTTGATAAGTTTTAAGTTTTACAATAAAGCCCCTTGGGCTCCTCTCGTAGGGCTGAAAACCCTAGACTCAATTCGGAAAAATCCCGAAAAATTTTCTGGACCGAATTTTCGAATCACCGTATTTTATATTCTCCCCCACTAATAAAAATTTGGTCCCCAAATTTCACTGTTCCTCATACGGCACACACTAGCAGCTAAACATGTCCGTACTCATCATGAATAACCACTCCGTTCGATACCCTAAGGTTACACTGTTAAGAAGCAACTGGAGTTATCAATCCAGAGGTTATTATCCGATAACCAAGTACACCCGAACAATCAATCAATGATTATACCTACCCAAGGCACTCCGTCCTAAGATCACGGCGCCAAGTCTGTACTCTGATCCTCAAATGTAAAACATCAAATCCACAAGTATCACTCGAGTATCTCCAAGTCAATAACATCCTCCAAAACATCACAAGTCAGATATATTTATATATATCCTCCAATAAACCGTCAAAAGATAACATATAATTTAGAGGTTGTGCCAATATGTCGTACCATATGCTGCTATCAATAACAGACTGTAGCGGCCCCGCCTCTATAGTCCCCACAGGCAACCCTCTAGGCCGGCGACCCTACGGTCTTCCCACCCCTGGCAGTGGGTTTTTGCCTTCCCCAGGATTCGAACCCTTGACCTCCAGGACAAGTACAATAGTTCCTGAATCCTGGTACCAATTGAGCTGTACCTTTTTATGTAGCGGCCCCGCCTCTATGGTCCCCGCAGGCAACCCTCTAGGCCGGCGACCCTACGGTCTTCCCACCCCTGGCAGTGGGTTTTTGCCTTCCCCAGGATTCGAACCCTTGACCTCCAGGACAAGTACAATAGTTCCTGAATCCTGGTACCAATTGAGCTATAGCTCAATTGGTACCAGGATTCAGGAACTATTGTACTTGTCCTGGAGGTCAAGGGTTCGAATCCTGGGGAAGGCAAAAACCCACTGCCAGGGGTGGGAAGACCGTAGGGTCGCCGGCCTAGAGGGTTGCCTGCGGGGACCATAGAGGCGGGGCCGCTACAGCAGGACCGAAGGAACGTGTGTTTGCAGCTCAGAGAGCCTCAAAGGAATGAGGCAATAGCTGACCAGGGCGCCCGGAGTGTCCCGGGCGCCCCCAAGGTGAACACAAAACACAAAACCCAAAGAGCAGGCTTCGCAGCTCATCTCCCGGGCGCCCCCGTACTCCCGGGCGCCCCCGCTGCGCTGCGAGCGCCCCCTGCGCTGCGGGTGCCCCCAGTGACAGCCACCGAAGCAGCTCCCCTCGAAGCCAAGAAGATAGAAGTTTGACCCGGTCAATCCGGGCGCCCCGAGCGCTCCAGGCACCCCGGTCAAAGCTGATCCCGAGATTGAAGAGATCAGATGCGACCAAGACATTTCCGGATCAAATGCCATGTGGGGGGGGGGGCGCCCCCGACGTCCCGGGCGCCCCCAGGCCCTATATAAAGGGCCCTCGACCCCAAGCTTCTACAATCACTTGATTCAACGCTTCAAAGCTCTTCTGCTCTCGCGCCTTGCTCCGGAAACCTCCCAACTCGAGCCGACGACGTCCTGCTGCTCCGGAAAAAGTCAATCTACTTCGAACGTCGGTAAAGAAGAGTGATTTTTAATTTACTGCACTTATTTCTGTAATCAATCTTTGTAAACGAATTTTACGTTTCATATAGAATTGCCCAAAGTAAACGATCAATGATCGTTGGCCTTGGAGTAGGAGTCGACCTAGGCTCCGAACCAAGTAAAAATTACTGTGTTCGCGTGTTTGCTTTTATCTTCCGCTGTGCAATTGCTTTTTCCATAAATCCGAACGTTTTCCGATATTCACCCCCCTCTATCGGTTCTCTCGATCCAACAAGTAGTATCAGAGCGGGGAAGTTCAAACTAGGTGCAACCACCAGTTTAAAATTTTTTCGGATTTACGAAATTTCTTTTATTTTTTTTTAATGAACACTACTCGATCTTTTTCGCGTTTTATTTTCAAACAAAGAATATCTGTAGGTGTGTCTAAAATATTCTTACGCCTTTTTCAATTTTGAATTCTCATTTTTTTACTATAAGTCAAAATTGATAAAACAAACAATTTTTGAAAATTTATCATAAACTTTTTTTTATTTTTTTAATATTTTCCTCGAAATTCGTGCTATCTTAATTCGAGCTAATTTTTTTAAAAAAATATTAAAGTCTCACTTTTTCATCAATAATCAAAATTGACAAAATAAATATTTTCAAAAATTTATCATAAATTATTTTTATTATTTTATTATTATTCTACCTCGAAATTCGTGCAATATTTATTTTGAGCTAATTTTCCCCTTCTCCCGCACTACTAATCCAAGACCAAGTCTTGGTACATTTTTGTTACTTCTTTTCTGTACGAGGTTAAATCTAAATGGCTAACCAAGAATGGAACAGTGCCCGTCCACCGCTTTTCTCCGGCGAGAACTTCAATTATTGGAGAAGTCAAATGGAGTTCCATCTGAAGGCCCATATGGACATATGGATGATCATTCAAACAGGGTTCTACCTCCCTACAAAAGATGGACTATCAATTACGTGGGACCAACTGGATGAACCAACCCTGAGGAAGATCGAGACGGATGCAAGGGCAACTGCAATCCTACAATGTGGCCTAACCAATGAAGAATTGAAGCGGGTCGGATCCTTCAACTGTGCCAAAGAGATGTGGGAAAAGCTAATCAATCTACACGAAGAGAGCTCCGATGTTGAGATCTTAGAAGCTCAAGAACAAGTAGCTAAGATTGACTTAACACCTAACGTCGAAATCGAACCAGAGTCAAACGACGAGTTTACTGTGACAAAAATGGTAACCAATTTTGAATTTTTTCCAGAATTACAATTAAATAATTGGACTGATACTATAATGGCCGAGGAACGTATAAGTTCAAATGCAGGAAAAATTCCAAAAAATAAGCTTCAACCTGTACCCGAGTCCAACTCAGACTCTGAATCAGAAGACAATGAGGGAGATCGACCCAAACTGGTCCGATTAGCTCGTGATCATTACAAGAGTACTGGACAAACGATCGGGAAAGATAAGTTTTCAATATTTGAAAATCCATTATTTATCTCAAATAACTTGATTAATTCATATAAATTAGTTAAGGTTAATATGTTAGAAAATATAATTCACAACATTGCTGATTTTAAGAAACCAAAGTTTTATTTCGATTATGATGTAACTTAGATTATTTTTTTTGCTTTAATTGTATGTTGCTTTTTATTTTTTTTATTTTTTTGTTTAGAATTAGGATTGGTTAGTATAAGGACTAAATCAATTAATTGAAATTTGAGCAACATAGTATTGGGTGGAGGTGAGATGATAGTACGTTAGGGAAGCCATCTTGGCGGAACTAGTCGAAGCTACCGATCCAAGACCCAAACTAGTTAGACTAGAATTTGCCAAAAAGAAATTTTGAAGATGAAATTTCACTAAAAGGCTTTGTCTAGGAAAGGGTTGATGATCCAATAAGGCTATGGCCAAAGAAGGCCTTGTGCCTCGCCAAGACCTGGAAACCAATTTTTGAAATTCAAATTCAATTTACTCTTTGTTAAATTCGAATCTAACACAGATTTTCAGTTAATTTTAGATTCAAATATCTCTTTTCAAAATAAATTTAAATTGGGTTTAAAAATTAATTTAACTTTTCAAAATTAATCATGGTCTTTTCAAAATAAATCCTTCTATTAAAATATGCATCTCACAAAACAGTTAAGGATATCCTGTTTTGTCACTTAGAAATGGGTGAGATGCTTAGGACCTAAAACTTGAATCCAACCCAACCAACTAATTCAGATTAATCAAATCTTAATTAAATCAAAATCAAATCTTAATTAAATCAATAAAATTCAATTTAATCTTAATAAATTAAATTTAATTCAATCAAATTCAAATTTAATTCATCTGACTTTTAAAATTTAAATTTAACTATCTTTTAAAATTCAAAGTTAAAATTCTAATTAACTTCAAAATCCTCAAAAATTATTTTAACTTTTAAACTAAGGTTTAATGTTTCAAAATTAACCATTTTTTTGTTAAAATTAAATATTTGTCTCACACAACCCATAAGGTTAACATGTTTGACCACGTAGAACTGGGTGAGACATCTAGGACCTAAAAGCATGATTCACTATCTTGTTAAATAAAAAAAAAAGTTTGCAAAAGTTATTTAAACTTACCTCTAATTTTTAATTTATTGTACTGTACCCTACTTTTTCATTTATCACATTTTTTTTGAATATCACAATAAATAGAGTCTAGGGCTTATTCTGATTTAGTCAAGATAGTCAACCCTAGTCCATATAGTCAAACCTGATCAATAATGAAGTCCCTTAAGGAACGTAGATAAAAGATAGACTGTGTCGGATACAGGGGGAGTTCTTCTTAATTTATTTTTTGAAAAATTCAAATTTTTAAAAAACCTTATGCTTTAAAACTTATTCAAAAACCCTCGATATTACTATCTCGGTGAAAAATTATCATCATGATTTTCGAAAACTGTGCTATCATTTCAAGTTATGTTTTCAAAAATTTATCTTGAAAGTTATCATACTCAGAAAATTATTCAAAATTATTCTTTTGATTTTAATAAACCCTAAAGACACAGAGGAAGGTCCACATCATGATCTACAAGGACTCCTAGGATGTGACAAATTTAGGAGGAGTTTGAGTCAAAAGAAGAATTTCTGAAATATTTTTTTGGTAATTATTTGTTTTGAAGATATTAGATAATTCTTATAATTTAAATCAAACCCTAAAACTCAGAGGAAGATCGCTTGTAGTCAACAAGCTTCCTAGGACTAGGTCAAGCTTAGGGGGAGATTAAATTAAAAGAATTATTGAACATTTCTTTCAAGAATTATGCTAAGTATTTTTATGTTTTCAAAACTCATAGGCTCTGATACACAAACTTTCTCTCTTAAGACTTCTTTCAAAATATATTTCTTTATTAATAAACAGCTAAGGAGAGAAAAAGCTCAAATTGTTCAAAATCAAAATGTTTTTCAAAAGCTTTCTCTTATTCAAAAAGCAAAGTTGAATTTCTTAGTGCGCTCAAGTAGATTTTTCCTTAGTAAACAAAATTTGCCTGAGCAAATATTCTTTTAAAAAAAATTTTGGCAAATGTTTGTTTTAGTGAAAAACTTGTCTAGAAAATTTTTTAAAAAGATTTTGTTTTTCAAAATACACAAAGTATTTTTAAGCAAACTTTTTTTTAAAAAAACCAATTTTTCCTAACTCTAAAAGTTGAATTTTTATTTTTTTTGAAAATTTGGCTTCAAAAATGGAAATTTTGCCTAAGTAAATTTGTTTTGCCTTATAAAAGTTTTTTTAAATTTAGGCCTGCAAAACTTCTCATAATGGAAAATTATCTAAGTGTAAAAAGTTTTTGCTAATGAAAATATTTTTTTTGAAAAACACTTTGTTAAAAACACGAAACACTCAGAAAAACTCAAAAATCCCTGTTAGATACCTTGTTCACCCATATTTTGTTTTGATATATGTCAAAGGGGGAGGAAAGGTCAAAGTTAAGAGTTAAGTTAATATTCAGGGGGAGTATGAGTATGAGAAATTTTTTCAAAATTACATTAGTTTGAGACTCTATATACTATTCAGAATTGCTATGTGTTACTAGTCTTAACCTTCTTTCTTAACTATTGTAATTTTTACTTAACTTTGAATTGTGTTGCCATAGATCAAAAAGGGGGAGATTGTTGGTGCAGGAAGCACCATATCGAACCTTGTTTTGATATTGGCAAAGGGTTCAAAGTTAAGTATTAGTGGTTATCTAACAATGTTACTCAGGTGTGCAGGAAAAGTCCTAGTGAAGGGCTGCTAGGCACCTAGCGAAGGACTGCTAGGCACTGGCGAAGGAATGCCAGGGTAAAAAGCCCTAGCGAAGGACTGCTAGGCGCCAGGCGAAGGACAGCTTGGGACTGAAACCCTAACGAAGGAATGCTAGGCACTGGGCGAAGGATAGCTCGGTATCCAAGACCTGGCAAAGGATCGCCAGGCAAAAGTCCAACCAAAGGAGCGGTTGGCATCAGGTATATTCTCCCGAGAGGAGTAGGTGAGGACGCGTTCCCCGTCGAGGGAACAGTAGGCGTCGGTTCGACCTAGGGCTCCATTTTGGAGATCCAAAGTCAGAACTAAGACAGCTAAGGCTGTATAAATAAATATTTTATTGTTTCATTGTGTTTTGGACTAACCCTGGATGTAGGACCGAAGGAACGTGTGTCTGCAGCTCAGAGAGCCTCAAAGGAATGAGGCAATAGCTGACCAGGGCGCCCGGAGTGTCCCGGGCGCCCCCAAGGTGAACACAAAACACAAAACCCAAAGAGCAAGCTTCGCAGCTCATCTCCCGGGCGCCCCCGTACTCTTGGGCGCCCCCGCTGCGCTGCGGGCGCCCCCAGTGACAGCCACCGAAGCAGCTCCCCTCGAAGCCAAGTAGATAGAAGTTTGACCCGGTCAATCCGGGCGCCCCGAGCGCTCCGGGCGCCCCGGTCAAAGCTGATCCCGAGATTGAAGAGATCAGAAGCGATCGAGACATTTCCGGATCAAATGCCACGTGGGGGGGGGGGGCGCCCCTGACGTCCCGGGCGCCCCCAGGCCCTATATAAAGGGCCCTCGACCCCAAGCTTCTACAATCACTTGATTCAACGCTTCAAAGCTCTTCTGCTCTCGCGCCTTGCTCCGGAAACCTCCCAACTCGAGCCGACGACGTCCTGCTGCTCCGGAAAAAGTCAATCTACTTCGGACGTCGGTAAAGAAGAGTGATTTTTAATTTACTGCACTTATTTCTGTAATCAATCTTTGTAAACGGATTTTACGCTTCATATAGAATTGCCCAAAGTAAATGATCAATGATCGTGGACCTTGGAGTAGGAGTCGACCTAGGCTCCGAACCAAGTAAAAATTACTGTGTTCGCGTGTTTGCTTTTATCTTCCGCTGTGCAATTGCTTTTTCATAAATCCGAACGTTTTCCGATATTCACCCCCCCTCTATCGGTTCTCTCGATCCAACAATGTGCCCACCTTGTCTGAGTCGTCGAAGCATGATGATCCCTTGATGCATCAGCATAGCTCGAAGCTGCACAGAGACTTGATCGGTGAAGGCCTTGGAATTAATGTACTCGAGCCTGTGGGTTTCCAATCTATCAGGCTCTGCCTCCTTATAAGAGCGTAGCCCCTCCAGCTCTGCCTGAGCTGCATCCCAAGTCGTTCGGCGCTCTCGCAGCTCTCTCAACTCCGCCTGAGCTACATCCCAGGATGCTTGACATCCGCGCATCATCCCCAGCTCCTCGGCCTGAGCGCGCAGTTGGTTTTTCAACGAACCAACCTCTTGCTCCTTAGCCGTCAGTTGTACACGCAGGGGCTGGACAACCTCGCTTATCTAGTGTGTTGAGGTAATCGACCCGAGAATGATCGGGAAGATCATGATTTTGATGTGTGTGCCAATAAGTTTAAGGTTAGGGCATTGTGTTATATTTCATATGTGTGATTGTGTTTACAGGACTTGGAGAATCACACATGGAGAATATATCCGAGGGACGAGAGCTGAGGGAGGAGGACTCCAAGGGCAAGCCAGGAAGTGGACTTCAAGGGCACACGTGAAGGGTGGCATGGAGGCAAGCCAAGGGAAGGCTTGTGTGCTCATCCAAGGGATGATAGCCAGAGGAAGATGACTTCAAGGGGTGAGCCAAGGGAGCATACCTGAAGGCATACGTGAAGGAGAGTGTTCGGAGTGAATGTAAGTGAGTATAGGGGCTGGGTAGTCGACTGGGAGAAAGCCAGTCGACTACCAAAACTCACAGAAAGTTTTCCGCCTCGTACCAATCGACTGCCCAGGGGAAGCCGACTAGTAACCCCGAAATATAGTCGTTGGCTAGCATTTAAGGCTATACCAGTCGACTGCCCCAGGGGCAGTTGATTGGTGTTGGCCAGACAACTTGCGAAGTTGTCCTGTTCTCTTATATAAAGGGGACTTTTTGGCACGAGTTTGGAACGATTTTTCACTGTACAAAAGTGTTGTTCATGCCCTGACTGATCAGATCTTCCTCTCGCTTCTCATCGCAACTTGTAAAAGAGGAAGAAGACGACGTTTGTAAAGGTTTCTCCACCTTGAAGGAGACTTTTCATAGTGGAGATGGAGTACTCGTGTGGATCCTTGGATTAGTCATCCTTCGGGGTGGATGCCAAGTAAATCCTCTTGTTAGCATTGTTCTTATTGCTTTTTATTATATTTTTGTATTGCACTAACAATCTTGTAGAGAATTCCGAAAAAGTGCTATTCACCCCCCCCCTCTAGCAACGCAAGCGATCTTACAATTGGTATCAGAGCCGGTTCGCTTTGGGAGAACTCACCGTCGACCGGAGTACAAAGAAATGACGTTACAAGAGGGTTACAGCACTGCAAGACCTCCATTCTTCGACGGGAACAATTTCGCCTACTGGAAAGGTAGAATGCAATATTACTTGATGAATGATATTGAAAACTGGATAAGTGTTGCAGATAAATTTGATGCACCCGTCGACGAAAGAGGAGAGCCACTACCTATGAGAACATGGTCGAAGGAAGTTATGAAGAAGGTGCAAGCCAACACAAAGGCCACCACCATGCTTCAGTGCGGACTCTCAAAGGAACAACTCAACAAGGTGGAGCCGTTCAAGAGCGCCAAAGAATTATGGGAGAAACTCATTGAACTCAATAAAGGGTCCAACAAGTCAAGAAGGGCAAAGAAGGATCTACTTGTTGCCTAACTACAGTCGCTTTCTTGAAGACCAATGAGATGGTTAGCCAATTGCATGGAAGGGTAAAGGAGATTATCAACGAATGCATGTGATTGGGGAGAAAGTTGAAAACCGAGATCTCGTAAGGTACGTTCTACAATCCTTCCCAAGAACAACATTGTGGGCATCAATGGTTGATGCCTACAAAGTATCAAGGGACTTGTCAATAGTCAAGTTAGTTGATTTATTTTGAGAGTTTGAATTACATAAGCAAGCTAATGTTTCTTCCAAAGAGAAAGGTGTAGCTTTCGTTGCAGAAAAGGAGAAGAAAAAGAAGAAGCAGAAGAAGAAGGTGATTTACTCCTCATCATCCAACTCGGAGGAGTCTAAGGCCTCTATGGATAGTGACCAAGAGGCTTTCATGGTAAGAAAAATGCGTAGGGCTTTCAAAAGTTTTTCTAACAAATCTTATGCTAGGAAAGGATCCAAGAGTAAGAGCAAGGCAAAAGATATCATATGCTACAACTGTGACCAAGAGGAGCACATGAAGAATGAGTGTCCCGAACTAAAGAGAAGAGAAGAAAAGAAGGAGGAGAAGAAAAGAGGTGACAAGAAGAGATCAAAGGGAAAGGAGAAGAATGCCACCAACCTCAAGACTACTTGGGATGATCCATCATCCTCGGAGGAAGAAGAGGAGCATGTGTCCCACTTTGCGCTTATGGGAGTGGACCATATGGAGTCATCAGACGATGAGAAAAACTCAAGTAGTGAAGAAGAAAGCGGCTCATCATCATCATCATCATCATCCGAATCAGAGGCATCGGTAAGTGAGGTATATAACTTACCTTCTTCTACTTTGATAAAGATTATTTCTAGCATGAACATGGATTTAGCTAGAGCTAGGAGGAAAATTAAGGACTTAAAAGATGAAGTTGTCATGCTTAGAGTAGAATCTACAAAACTTAAGGAAGATTTGCATGCTTTTTCTACCATATCACATGATACATGTTTTGAAAATGAAAATAAGGAACTAAGGAAAAAGGTAGAAGACCTAACCAAGGCTCTTAGAAAGTTTCAAGTGGGCTCTAGTAACCTTTATATGATAATAAACAGTCAAAGAGCCGTTTATAACAAGGCCGGGTTAGGATATAGGCCAAAGACTAAGGAGGTAGCCTTTGTCTCACTTATGGGTAGAAATAGTGCATCTAGGAGACAAGGGGTTAAGGGAAACATCAAGAAGGCTTGGGTACCAAAGAAATTTTTAAATGATGCTTGTGGAACAAAAATTTGGGTACCAAAAGATTATATTTTCATGTTGTATAGGTAAAAGTCAAGGATGCCTCAAACATGTGGATAGTAGATAGTGGGTGCTCAAGACATATGGCCGAAGATGTGAGCAAATTCACCACTATTAGCTACCTAATAGAAAGGATGGTTTCCTTTGGAAATAGTGGGAAACTCAAAATAATTGGTAGGGGCACCATTAAGGTATCTCCTATAATCTATATCCATAAAGTACTTTTGATAAAAGATATGAAATTTAATTTACATAGTGTAAGTCAATTGTGTGATACGGGCTAGAGAGTAGAGTTTCATTCTAAAAAAATGTTTAATTAAACAAAATGAGTCCGAAAATGTCATACTAGAAGGGTATAGAGAGGCTAACCTTTACTATCTTGATCTTGCTTATGCTTCTAACAATTTTCCTAAGTGTCTCATGTCTAAAGAAGAAGAAGGGTGGTTGTGGCACCGAAGTCTTGGGCACATCAACATTAGGAGCATTGCAAAAGTGGCAAAGGAGGAGTTGGTTGTGATGCATGCCAAGAGGGTAAGCAATCAAAATCATCTCACAAAGGTAAAACCCTAACTAGTACTACTTTGCCTTTAGAGCTTTTGCATATTGACCTTTTTGATTGTCATAGTACTCCCTCACTAGTAGGGAGTAAGTATTGTTTAGTTATAGTAGATGATTTTTCTAAATTCACTTAGGTGTTCTTTATGAAACATAAGGATGATACATTAGAGATTTTCATAGGCTTTAGTAAGAGGGTTGAAAATGAGAAACATCTCAAAATCAACCGCATTAGGAGTGACCATGGTGGGGAGTTCCAAAACTTAAACTTCTCATAATTTTTTGTAGAAAATGGGTATAAGCATGAATTTTCATGTCCAAGAACTCCTCAACAAAATGAGATAGTAGAGAGGAGAAATAGAGTCCTACAAAAGCCGCTAGGACTATGCTTAAGGCATATTCACTTCCTAGCTATTTTTGGGTCGAAACGGTAAATACCGCTTGTTACATTCAAACCCGGATTTTAGTGCATAAGTTCTTAGGTAAAACCCCATTTGAGTTGTGGAATGGGAGAATTCAACAAGTCCATTATTTTAGAGTCTTTGGATGTAAGGTTTACATTCTAAATACCAAGGATGACCTAAGAAAGTTTGAATCAAAAGTCAATGAGGGAATTTTAGTTGGTTATTCATCCACTAGTAGGGGTTATAGAGTTTACAACAAAAGGACCAAGGTAATTGAGGAATTTTCAAATGTTGATTTTGATGAATCTACCAATACTTACCCTAGGAAAGCCTCAATTGATAAAGACAGAGGAAAGTCAACCCCTTGCCCAAAGAATCTAAGACTTACATTTGGAGGGCAATGATCAAGGGGGAGGGAGAAGTACCCTAGAGGATGAGGATCATATAGTCAATGAACCCATAACCTCTAGGCCCTTGAGACATCACCAAGATCACCCTATTGACCAAATAGTGGGTGATGTCACTCAAGGAGTAAGGACTAGGTCCTAATTCAGAGATCAAAGTGGTCAAATTGCCTTAATCTCTCAATTAGAACCTAAGTCTATTGATGAGGCATTAGGTGATGCAGATTGGGTCCTAACCATGCAAGAGAAGCTAAATCAATTTGAAAGAAGTGAGGTATGGGAGTTGGTTCCTAGACCCAATGATTGCACTATTGTCACCACCAGATGGGTCTTTAGGAACAAACTAGATGATCAAGGCAAAATTACTAGAAACAAGACTAGATTGGTAGCTAGGGAATTTAACCAAGTTGAAGGACTAGACTATGATGAGACCTATGCCCCCGTAGCTAAATTTGAGTCCATTAGAATTCTACTAGCCTATGCAGCTCACATGGGTTTCACACTTCACCAAATGAATGTGAAGTCGGCATTCCTTAATGGAGTCATTAAGGAAAAAGTCTATGTAGAACAACCTCCGGGTTTGAAGACCCAAATTATCCTAGACATGTCTACAAATTGAGAAAAGTCTTGTATGGATTGAAATAAGCTCCCCGGGCTTGGTATGAAAGGATTTCTTCATTTCTAATGTCTAAGGGGTTTAGGAGAGGAACAATTGACCCAACTTTGTTTTTAAAATCTAAGGATAAAAACATATTTGTTGCCCAAGTATATATAGATGATATTATCTTTGGGTCAACAAATAGTGATTTCCTACATAAGTTCATCAAGTGTATGGAAGATGAATTTGAGATGAGCCTTGTAGGAGAGTTAACTTTCTTTTTAGAACTTCAAGTTAAGCAAACAAATGAAAGAACACATGTATTTCAAACTAAGTATGCTAGGGAAATGCTAAAGAAGTTTGGACTAGAAAATGCTAAGGTAGCATCTACCCCTATAGGAATAAATGTGAAGATGGATAGCGATGTTGAAGGGAAAATGGTAGACTCAAAGCAATATAGGAGCATGATTGGTAATCTATTGTACCTAACCGCTAGTAGACCCGATATACTCTTTGCGGTAGGTATGTGTGCAAGGTACCAATCATGTGCCAAAGAGTCCCATTTGGTGGTAGTAAAAAGGATCCTAAGGTATGTTAAAGGTACTCTCAATGTCGGGTTTTGGTATCCTAGAACCCCAAATGTTGATTTTATTGGATACACCGACTCGGACTATGCGGGATGTAAGTTAGATAGGAAGAGTATTAGTAGAGGATGTCAATTCCTTGGGTCTTCTTTAGTTAGTTGGAGTAGTAGGAAACAACCATGTGTTGCCCTATCAACAACGGAGGCCGAATATATGGCAATGGATGGTTGTGTATCCCAACTACTTTGGATCATGCACACCCTAGAGGATTATGAATTACATTATTCCAAGGTCAAAGTCTTGTGTGATAATGTAAGCACAATCAATTTGACTAAGAATCTGGTTCACTATTCTAGAACAAAACGTATTGAAGTGAAGCATCACTTCATTAGGGACCATGTGGCAAGGGGAGACATAGAGTTACACTATGTTGAGTCAAAGTCAAACCTTGCCGACATTTCTACAAGAAGCCTCTTACCGAATCAGAGTTTACATCATTGAGAAGAGGCCTTGGAATGTGTTTTGTAGAAGTATAGGATGAACCTTGGGGTATAGATTAGGAAGGTGGTGCTTGATCCATTAGGGTGATACATTTGGTTCACTTGTGCTTGTGGCATAGTGTTGGATCATTAAAAGTATCAAAATTATTGAAAATAGACTAACCATTGGGAAAGCAAGTGTTTAATTAATGGACATCTTGCCCATCGATCATAGTTGGACATTTTAAACATTTGAAAACTATTTTATGTCTTATATGTTTTGCCATAAGCTTAGAAGATATATGAATGCAAAATTAAGTTGAAACATTGATATAAACTTAGTGGTTTTCAAGAATTTTGAACTTTGGTCAAAAGTTAAGCATGTTTGAAAATTTTCACAAACTGGTATTTTTCCTTGATAGAGTATATTATTTCAAACATGCCTGCAAATTTTTACAATTTTTAGAATTTTCTAGATTTTATTGGAGGTTTCTGAAATTCAGCTCAGAAGCTGAAAAATCAGACTGACAGAGTATCAGTCGACTGCCCCTGAGGCAGTCGACTGGCACGCCTGATTTCAGCCTGCTGAGCAATTTTTCAGAAATCCAAATTTCTCTCATTTGATGCCATGAGTTTGGGTTGCTTGAGGTAATCGTTTTGATGGTGTCAAAGGGGGAGAATGAGTGGTTTAAGTTAGATTTTTAGCTTAAAATAGGCGATTTAAGTTAGATGAAAAATTGAAAATGGATGAAAGCATAGGTTAAGGGGGAGGTTACCTCTTAGGTTTTGCTATGTCTTATATTTTTAATTGTTGTTGCTTGTTGTTAAGTTAGGTTTGCAACTTAACTTGGATTATGATAAGAATTGAAAATGGGAGAAGACATGGGTTAAGGGGGAGGTTCCTCTTGGTTTTACTATGTCTTGTTTTTAAATTGCTACTATTATTTATTGTTGTTGACTGGTATTTTATCCCTAAACTTAAACATATTGCCACACATTAAAAAGGGAGAAATTGTTGAGGCAATCGGCCCGAGAATGATCGGGAAGATCATGATTTTGATGTGTGTGCCAATAAGTTTAAGGTTAGAGTATTGTGTTGTATTTGATATGTGTGATTGAGTTTGCAGGACTTGGAGAATCACACATGGAGAACATATCCGAGGGACTAGAGCCAAGGGAGGAGGACTCCAAGGGCAAGCCAGGAAGTGGACTTCAAGGGCACACGTGAAGGGTGGCATGGAGGCAAGCCAAGGGAAGGCTTGTGTGCACATCCGAGGGACGATAGCCAGAGGAAGATGACTTCAAAAGGCGAGCCAAGGGAGCATACCTGAAGACATACATGAAGGAGAGTGTTCGGAGTAAATGTAAGTGAGTATAGGGGCTGGGCAGTTGACTGGGAGAAAGTCAGCCGACTGCCAAAACTCACAAAAAGTTTTCAGCCTCGTACCAGCCGACTGCCCCTGGGGCAGTCGACTGGTAACCTCAAAATATAGTCATTGGGCTAGCCGTTGGCTAGCATTTAAGACTATACCAGTCGACTGCCTCAGGGGCAGTCGACTGGTGCGGGCTGGACAACTTGCGAAGTTGTCCTGTTCTTTATATAAAGGGGACTTTTTGGCACGAGTTTGGAACGGTTTTTCACTGTACAAAAATGATGTTCGTGCCCCGACTGATCAGATCTTCCTCTCGCTTCTTATCGTAACTTGTAAAAGAGGAAGAAGACGACGTTTGTAAAGGTTTCTCCACCTTGAAGGAGACTTTTTATAGTGGAGGTGGAGTACTCGTGTGGATCCTTGGATTAGTCATCCTTCGGAGTGGATACCAAGTAAATCCTCTTGTTAGCATTGTTCTTATTGCTTTTCATTATATTTTTGTATTGCGCTAACAATCTTGTAGAGAATTCCGAAAAAGTGTTATTCACCCCCCCCCCCCTCTAGCAACGCAAGCGATCTTACATAGTGGAGTTTGGCCTGAGTCTTCAGAAGATCCGCTTGCAGCTGGTCCTTGAGCTTCCGATCACGAAGCTGCGTATGCTCGGCCTGGGCAACTTGGCGTTGCGCTTGAACTGTCGTCGCATTGGCCGAGACAATCCGGGCCTTGGAAGTCTCCAGCTCCTCCTGTGCCTGGCTCAACAGGTCTTGAAGGCCAATCAATTCCGCCCTCAAGCTGTTCAGAGAGGCGTCGTCTGAAACCAGCTGGGTGTGCCGGAGTCGGGCTTCAAGATCCCCCACCCGTCGCTCAGCACAGTACCGAGCCTTAGCATGACTCAGCATGGACATGCACATGCTGTAGCCCCGGGCCCAAAACTGCAGGGCGTAGGGAAAGACCTGTTAGTATCTCGACCAAAGAAAGCGCAGGCCAAACAATGGAGAGATCAAGCTCATACCTGTGTGGCTATTGCCATGAAATCGTCCGCACAGACACTCAGGCCCCCCAAGCTGCTCGCTCGTAAGCCGTCCAGGAACCGGTCTGCCATCGTGCCATATAGCCGAACATCTTGCGACCGTATGGAGGTCGTGCCGCTCGGCACCGTCATACTCATGAGCAAGTCAGATAGCGAGGGCGGCAGCATATGCATCAGGCGTTCACTTGTAGGCTCTCCCGACCGGGTCAGGGAAGCCCCCCTAAGGGGGCAGCAGCGGACTCCATCGGAGGCACCGGAAGGGAAGAAGACGACAGTGCAGGGGAGTCGGTCACAGGCGCCTTGCCTTTTTGCCTTTTGCTCGGCCGGCTAGAAGAAGCTTCTGTCGAGTCGGTCCGGTCGAACGCGGGCTCAACGCCACATGAGCCGCGACAGTAGGAGACTCAGAGGTTGGGTATCCTCTAGGCCTGACCAGGAGATCTCCTCGTCCTCAGGTGCGGGCCCTGGAGGAATAGAGCAGGCTGACTCAGAATCTGAGAGAGTCGCCTCCTACTCTGCCAGCAGCTTCGCGTGCACCTCCTGTTCAGCCAGCAATTCCCTCTTGCACGCATCCTGCTCATTCAGCAGCTCCAGCATGCGCGCCTCCAACTCAGTGGGCTCCAGGCCATAACCTCCTTCGGGGGCAGCCGGGTGCATCATAACGGCTACCAGGCAAACAAAGATCAATTGATGGCAAAAAGACGAAGAAGGAAAAAAGAAAGGGGTTTACCAAAAGAAGCAGGCCGGCGAACCGGCGCAGGGCTAAGCCCAAATACCGACAGGATGTCTTCACGCAATAGCAGCCCCCAAGAGAAGTGCCAACCCCCGACCTTGGTGAAGGCGAACTGGAACTCAGGAAAATTATGGAAGTCTTTGTGCAGAGGCGGTGGCTGAGAAAAGTCCGCCCGAAAACCAGTCGGCCAGGTCGGGTACGTGACTGGGCGTATATAAAAATATCGTTCCTTCCAGCCCTTATTGGAGGTTGGATGCTTCGACAGGAAGGAAGTGTCGGGACGGGCTTGGAAGAAGAAGTCGCCCAATTCTTGCCTTTTCGGGGAAAAGAAGTAATAAAACAGGTTAACTCGAAGAGGAATCCGATATAGCTGAAAGATGATAATTGACCCACAGAGCATACGGATATCATTGGGAGATAATTGGCAGAGATTGAGGCGGAAATAATGGTAAACAGCCACAATGAAAGGATGGATCGGGAAGCGTAGTCCAGCTTGCAAGTGATCCCGAGAAATGGTAATGTAATGCCGCGGAGGTCTCGCAGGTTGGTCAGCAGTAGAGGGCGGTAAAAGATGATGGTCGGAAGGAATATGGAAGTCCGCCTTAATCTCCTCAAGGTCATGGGCATCAAGGACGGACACCATGGTGACATACCAAGGGTCCGGACGACGAGAAAAGGAAGCCATTCGGAGTGAGTGAAAAGGGGAAATCCAACCGGGGGAGAGGTTGCCGAAGAAGAAGGACGTGACAATGAGTTCGTCGAAACCCTAGCCGGAGAAAGAGGCACGACACACTGGTGTAAAAAGTAAAAAGGTGATGGTAAAAGTTGTCGGATAACTGTCTACTTATAGCACCTCGGGAGCCATGAGGACCGCTCGATGGTAGGCCGAGGAAGAGAAGGTGGTTAGCGATAGCCATCCGATCAACCCTAAAAGGGCCCAGGGGGCGAGGTGTCCCAGGCATGATCTCATCATTCGCCGGACAGGCGGCGGATGCCTCGTTGCTTGAGGAGACAATGGGGAAATGACACGTGTGATAGCAATTAACCGCGGTAATTAATGCAGGGGATTTGAATCTGCTCAGACATCCCGGGCAGCAAAAGGCGAAGGGACTAATGATGTGACATTTTCGGCCGACCAGGATGCTTGCCCAGGGCCACCAGAAAGGGTCGGGCTGTCCTAGCGCGCTAGGCTCGCTTCGGCAGATGTTGGTCCAGTCAGTCGGACTCAGCGCCTCCTTCGACTAGACTCGAGGGGGACGCTTATGATCCCGGCCTTGCTTACGGGTAGGTATGGCCTGCTCAGCTAGGTCGCCTGGCGCCATGAAGGTCCAACAGATGGACCGACTAAGGCCTCACCCGGGGGATCCTTGAGCCAGGAAGCTCCCCGGAGTGCCATCCGACCAGCGACAAGTAGGGCCAGTTAGATCGGCCCCAAGCTCCTCCTGGCTCGACCGCCTCGACCCCCGCCCCAACCCATATCGGAGCCGGGTGAGCCAGTCAAACACGTGGCGACCCACGCTCCCCCATCACCACATAAATCGGATATCCAACAGAAGCAGATAGATGTAACCCAACAAACCCCCGACTCAGGACGTACCCTGCACCTCAACTCTTCTAGTCGGACGCGTGGTTGCCCACGCTCACTAGTCACTACCCGACCCGGTCCTTGACACTCGGACCCGCCGGTCGGCGCTCAGGGTACGGGCTATCTCGCCCCTATGCCCCCTATATCATTATATCCAGGGTACAGTCTTGTTATCAGGGTACTGCACATCTTACTCATCTCTGACACATCTCATGGTCAGTCCGCCAATCCAGTACTTTCGTACTGCTCAAGCATCCGCGTTATGCCGCGCCGCTACTGAGTGCTCCATATGAGCTGACAGGTATCACACGCTTGTCTCGTCAACGCGGACAAGGGTTGTCAGCTCCCCTAGCTATATAAACTCTTCATTCCTCCTACCGCAAGTATGCGCGCGCGAGCTCTTTCATCCACTACTACATTTCATTTCAGCTCCACCATATTTCTTGCGGATACTGACTTGACCGTCGGAGTGCCTGACCGGGGAAACCCCCCGACGGGTTTGCTAGCGGTCATCGTTTTGCAAGCGAGAGCCAGCTCGGAGCCAAATTAGCACCGTCTTGGCCGCTCGTACCGCGAAGAAGGTCATCCGGCCCTTGGGACCGCCACCTCACTTCACGACAGGATCATCGCCTTTTCCGAGCCTCGACATTGCTTCTATAATCTACGGAGTGCTTCGCAGAGGATTTGTTCTCGCCTTTTCCGAGCCTCGACATTGCGAACGCTTCGCAGAGGATTTGTTCTCGCATTCTCCGAGCTTCGACGTTGCTTCTCGCCTGTTCTTGTTCCTGTTCCGAGCTCCCGACATTCCTTTTCCGAGCCTCGACAGAGGATTTGTTCTTGTTCCGGTTCCGAGCTTCGACGTTGCTTCGCAGAGTGCTTCCTTTTTTGGGACCACGCTGTTTGGCCTCCTGTGAACTACATGTTGATCTAAAGCATGAAATCATGAACGAATCTACGAAATTGTAAAACGGTAAACACTTATAGTGGTTCTCGCTCGTCCTTCGTTGTTCTTCACGCTTGTCGTCGGAAGAACGATCACGGGTCGGAAAGTCCTTCGGCCTCCACAAATCAAATCCCACCGAGATGGATGTTCTTTGCTCTCGAGTTTTTCTTCTCGATTCCTCTTCTCGTCGATCCTTTTTGGACGCACCCCCTCCCCTTTTATAGTAGAGGGTCTAGAGAAGGGGAGGGGGGGAAAGAAGTGGAGAAGTGGGGAAAGTGGGCTCTCCCACTTCCCCACCCCACTTTTCCAACGTCCAACATCTCCCACTCGTCCAAGTCAAGTCACAGAGACTAAACAAGAATCAGATCACAAAGACCATATCATAACTAGGTTACAAAAACCAGATAGTCACAAAGACCATATAGTCACATAGACTAATAGAACATCCAATTCATACTGATAGGGTTGGAAAGCTCGTGCCCGACCCTGGGGATGAAGAAGTCGGGGACTGAGTATAACCTCTTGGCCTCCCTTTGGAGTTCGAGCTCGGGAGGGTCAGGCTTCTCCGCGAAGCAGGGCCCCGAAAGTATTTCAGAAGATATCATGGCCGAAGATTCCTGAGCTCGCCTCGGGAGGCGGAGTCCCCGCAATCACCGACCTCGGGAACCCCAGGTGCCGCAACTAATGGAAAAGTGATAAAGACACAGACTATTTCAAAGGATATCATCTTATCACCGAAAGCGGCGGGCGCGACCTGAAGATCGAAAACGTGGTCACAATAAAGAAGGCACGACCAGTCTGCCGATAGAGGGTATATAAAAGGGAGTTCAACCCCTCCGGAGGGGGGGGGACAATCTCTGATCTTTACGCATTGTTTTTCTTTCTCACCATTCATCGGACATCCTACTAACTTGAGTGTCGGAGTGGACTCCGACAGACCTTGGCCGGCGTGTCCCCTAACGCTTGTGTTACTCTTGCAGGTTTCCCTGGTTCCTCGACGGCATAGTATCCTCCTTAGGGACTGAGCCTCCGTGACTGGCCATTGCCGACGACTCCTTCCGGAACAAATTGGGCGCCGTCTGTGGGAAATCAACAAAGCACCTGAAAGGGCGCCGATGGCAGGACCGGAGGAACAACCCCTCATCCTCACACAAGAAGAGTTTAACCGCCGGGTAGCTAACGTCGTCAAGGAAGCCTTTGAACAACACCAAATTGAATAGGCGACCCTGCAACAAGCGGGTCCGGCGAGGGAGGAGATCCCCAGAACCTCTGTCTCGTCCCCCAGAAGGTCCGTGACCCCGGTAGGTGGCAT